>CM075191.1:25781041-26071041 GCA_037577475.1 Chaunax sp. Z400 | reverse complement strand
CCATCCCTTACACACACACACATGCAGAAACACACACACACACACACACACACACACATGCAGAAACACACACACACACACACACACACACACACACACACCCTCCTCCTTCCTCTGCTCTAGCACACACACACACATCACCCCCTCCATACACACACTACTCCCCCTTTCTCTCTCTCACTCTATCTCACACACAGACACACACACACACACACACACACACACACACACACACACACACACACACACACACAAAGCTGCTCCTTTCTCTCTCACGCTCTCCCCCTCCCTGTGTGTGCCTTTCTCTCCCACAACCACACACACATATGCGCGCGCATTACACACAGGAACGAGCGCGCATTTACAGAGACAGAGAGAAACACACACACAGAGACACACACACACACACACACACACGCACACAGACAGACACACACAGACAGACAGACAGAGGAAAGCTCTGACAGAATATTATTTCTAACATCTTTATAACTCTGTGGAACTGACGGGTTGCATTATGAGTTCTGTCCCTAAAAACTTCAGTTATTTGCAGATTCAGACACAAAACACTGTTATTAAACTTTAGATTCACCTGAATGAAATAAAGACAGAACGAATTCAAGGTGTATGACATGTTGTTGTTGTCGACACAGTGTGTATGTGTTACATTTGCTTTACCATGTCACTCAAAAACGTTCAATAGATGAACTCGCTGTCACGCACGCACAGAAACACGTGCGCGCACACATGTACACAAATGCAAACTCGCGCACGTGCGCACACACACACACACCTCTTCGCAAGCGCTTTAAAAGGTGGAATTAACGTAAAAAAATGGACGCATGAGACTAATAAGCAACTTTCACATCATTGGTTACAACGGAACACGTGCTAGCTGATATACCTGACAAGTAGTTTGTGTTTACAACTTTAGTCCCATCAAAAACACCCTCAGATACGTTGACACGCGCGCACACACCCACTCGAGTCTCCGTCATTGGGGAAGAAAACACTATAGTGACATAGTTTTTTCAGTATTGTGTGGTTAATTGACTCCCTCACCCCCGCAGTGGCGGTGCCGGTTTGATGCCTTCTCCGTCGTTGTCCAGGCTGTGTGTCTCCCGGTAGTCGAAGAGCGAGCTTACGGTCTCCGCCATGTTCACGCCAGCGATTGCTGATCTTCTGCCGCCGCACTGTTCAGCCTCTCTCGCTCTTCTCTCAAGCCGCTCTTACAGGCTCACACCAAGGTTATTCCAGCCGCTCCCAGTGCGACGGAGCGGAGGGGTGCGCGGCGCGCGCCAGCCAACATAATAGCACGGAATGTCGAATTTTCGCGTCTTTTTCAATCGGTCGAAGCCGAGCGAAGCTGTGATTTTTACATGATATGTTTAAATGGCCGCGCTGTTGGCGGTAAATATCAAGTTACGAGTCACTTTTGATAAATGTTTCCATGTCGGCCACCCCTGCAGAGGAATGGACGCGTTCACCAAGCAGATGAGAAAGTAGACCGTATGTAGTTAGAAGTTAGCTGTCTGAGGGAACAAATCATGAAAATACGGTATCTGGGAAAGAAAAAACATTCATGTCAAGTTTATCTTTCATACGGATTAACATAAAGGAATGCTGGGAAACGTTTTCTAATACTATTCACATACATATACAGGAATACCTAGTTTTATCAACAGGTTAACACAGCCCTCTATGCACAAACTGTGATTTGTGTATATCAGTGCATGATATATTGATATATTAATTCTATAGTGTGTATTTTGTTTCTTATGTTGTTTCTTCTCTCTTAATAAAACCTTAATTGACTGAGACAACAATAAAAAGGCACATTGGCTATGCCTATAAGCAGTAAGTAGTAAAAATAGATAAAATACACATGCACAGATTTCCCATCTGGATACATTAAAATGATTTTCTTTTTACTAATCAATAATGTTTTCAACATGAAATTGCCTACAGTAGCATTGCTGTAGCTTAAAATAATCATAATCATCATTCGTGACACCAGCAAATTTTAACCTACAATCAAATAGAAAAAAATACCTCAAATGTATCTGAAAAAAAGATTATATTACTTTGAATTGGTGAAATTTTAATAAGATATTATTTTAGTATTAATATTGTACGTTTATTTTGTTGACCTACACACAAATTACAATTTAAACCTTGGCACCACTGAACTAGCCATTCTCAACCAATGGGCCTCACAGTGCCATCTAGCGGTCTGTGGAGGCAGTCGTACTGTTAAAAAGTTCAATTAAATGTATTTAATTGTAATTTTTTAAATATTATTTTGTATATAAATGTGCTCAAGAATTCAAATAGATTTTTTTTAAAAAGTCAAATTAAAATGCACCATGTCAATCATCACTACACATTAACAGGAAGAGACTAATGTGTTTGGCCACTGTTAGCTAATGTAATATGTTTGACGGGATTGAAACAAAAGAGTGATGGGAGACAACCCTGCACCAGTGAAAGCTCCAAAACATATGATAAGGAATTATGACTCTGAATAAATTAATAATATCAGGCAGTGACGCTGAAGTAAAAGTAAGCTGTGTAGACTGTTGTGAAATCCCTTTTGTATCAGCAGTTCCCAGGTCCTCAGGTGGATTTGAACCCAGGAGCTTCTTCATGTGAGGCAACAGCTCTACCCACTGCGCCACGGCCCTGAATTTAAGCCAATTATTTAAAAAGAGTGAAAAACTATTTCTTTTGTGTATTGTAACATAACTTAAAACATGATTTCAGAGTAGTTTCATGTTTGAACGAATATAAACAAACAGTATAATACAAAAACAAACTAAAGAATTAAAAACATATGAATCTGTCTCTGCACCAGAAAACTGTCCTTTATCTTAAACTATTGGAGTTAAACTATGGAATTACTGAATGTTTTGTAGGCTTACTGTTATTTTTCTCACCAGACTTAATTTAAAACTTATCTTAAACAATAAATAAATAATTATTTTTATTATTATTATACAGGTATTGATGGATATCCTGTATCAAACCATTGACGGATATAAAAGAAGGAGTCGTGACACGCAGAGGAATATAGAACAGAAACTGTATGGAGATCTAGAAGCTGCTAAGTGAGTTTGGTTTAGTTGTAATTGTGTTCTTTGTGTGTACACACTATCATGAACACTTCATCACCCGCACTAATACACCAAATATGTGTGTGTATTAATGTACACACAAACACACACACACACACATACATATGCACTCACTTTCACACACAGCTACACAATCTTTACTGGAGACAAACATTCACATGAATGTGCAACCAGTGCACATCGACAGCAACACACCATTACACAATCCTCACAATCACACACACACACACACAGGCGCACACAGACACACACGCGCACACAGACACACATACACACACACACACACACACACACAGTATTCATTTCCCTTTCATTCAGCACAGACACATATTGTGCTGCTGTAACACACACACACACACACACACACACACACACACACACACACACAGACACACACAGACACACACACACACACCATTTGCAGAGCTTGCTCCTAGCTCTCTCCACACACACACCCCTCCCCCTCCATCTCTGTCAGACACACACACACACACACACACACACACACACACACACACACACACACACAAGCATACACACACATGCACGCGCACACAGTCACACAAACACACACGTACACGCACATTCCCTCCTACGCAGGCGTGCTCACACTCACATACACACATTCCCTCTTTTCTTTCTCTCTCTCTCTCTCTCTCTCACACACACACACACACCCAAACACACACACGTCTCTCATGTACACCCCTCCCCCACTTTTTCACTCACACACACACACTCACACTCACACACATACATGTCCTCTCTCTCTCTCTCCCATCCTTGCTCACTCATTCACTCACTCACTAACACACACATACACGCTTACGCAAACATTCACAGACACACACACACACACACACACACACACACACACACACACACACACACACACACACACACTTTCTGTCTCCTGCTTACTCTTTCTCCCCTCCCTCTCCCTTTCTGTCTGTCTCTCCCTCTGTCTCTCTCTCTCTCACACACACACACACACACACATATACACACACACAGGGACACACACACACACACACACAAACAGACTCTCTTTCCTGCCCTCTCTCTCCCCTTCTCTTTTTTCATCTCTGTGTCTCTCTCAGACACACATACACCCACACGCACACCAATGCGCAAGCACACACTGACACATGCGCACAAGCACACAGAGACACACAAACACAGAGAGACACACACCAATTTTCTTCTTTCTCTCTCTCTGTAGCACACACACAAATTTTCTCTCTGGCTCGATGCACACACACACACACTCTATCTCTCTCTCTCACACACACACACCCACACACACAAACACACACAGTATATATACAGTATATGTACACACACACAGACACACACCAACAAATACCTCCCCCTCTTCCACAGGCATCCTGACAGCCACTCCTTCCCTGACAATCACACACACACACATGCACACTTCCATAAACACATACAAGAAAACATGCAAACATGTAGAAACACACACCCTTTCAAAACACACACCCAGCCAAATTTGCTCAAACACACATCATGTCTTACACAAAAAGACACAAACACACACAGAGAGACACACAAACGCACTTCCAAACTCAAAATATGGAACAACACACATTTTCCCTCACATCTTTTTTCCCTCAAACCAAAATAACATCGTCCAGTCTTTCACACACACTTCTCGTTTGTGTGTCAATCTGTTTCAAAGTAACACAATTACAAAGGACAACACATATTAAAACCAAGACCAATTTATTTCACACACCCTCAGAAAAGCCCAACAATAAATAAGTTCTCACACCACAACAAAGGTTCAGACAAACATAAAAAACTGCATATTACTCACAAAGCATCGAGCGATGCTCTGTCCATCATCTACAATACATTATGAAGAGTGAACATTTTGTCTGTGCATGAAAAGCAACAATATGTTGGCTGTGAAGTTCGAAAAAATGTAATAATTTCAAAACTTTTTGTAATTTCTGAGATCAAAAAAACTTTAAATATTCCACCTTAACCTCAGGAGAAAATTCATGTTTTTTTCTCCGCCTCATTGTAAACTTACGACTTTAACCTAAAAAGTTTTTTCTCTGAATATTCGATTTGTTGCACTTTGTTTCCACTTGTTCTATGTTTGTATTAATAATTTGTTGTCTTTTCTGAATATCTTCATTTTGGACTATTCGTTAGGACAAACAAGGAATCGTCAGCTTGTGTTTTTCACCAGATTCTGACAATCTGTACACAAAACAATCAATCAATCAATCAATCAAGAAAGTTCATAAACGATCATGAATATATTTGTTGATTGCAGCTCTACTATGTTGCCTTGCATCCCAGATTCCAAACATCAAGCTACAATTGCCCTGCATGCATGAAGTGTGAACATGAAACTACAATAGAGGCCTAGTGTATATATGAAGTCAAACAGGCAGCACTTAAACAGAAAGAAAAACCCAACAATGATACAGATTCCACGGATAAAAGGGGCTTTTCTTGAAGATGGTTTTCATTCCACACTCTGACACTGAGGACACTTTGGACTACAGTTAACAATCAATTTATCACAAAATTAGATCTAGCCTTGGTGTCTGGTCTCGTGAGAAAACATTTTATGGAGAATCAGTGTGTGTCCAGCGAGACCGTTGTTACACAGAACAGGCAGAGCAGAGATTATAGGTGTTTGACCATAAACTTCAAAGATAAACAACAAACAATTCATTAGTACGTCCAAACATCTGGTTGACCTTCGGGGACAAATGAGGGTAATTAAATATTCTTTATGATAAAGATACACTATGAAATCTGCACCACTGTTTTGACAGCTCTGATGAGTGAAGCAGTTTCTTGGAGTGCGACTGATGTATGCTCACAGATGCGATGCTAAGCTAATCCTCTCTTTGAGCTTTGAGCCATTTGTCCACAGCCAAGTCTCTCTGCACAAGAGGTCAAAAGAGAGGGCAACCGAAGTGTCTGGGAAATAATCAATCAACTGCACATCCGAAAAAACCAAACACGTTCTGGAACATCTGGAATGAAAACACAGTGCTGCACCTCTTGTTTAGGTCATTCCATGACTAGCAGATGATGTGTGTGACACAGAGGGCTGATGTGAGGCCATTGGAACCTGTAGCTGCTCAGCTGTGCCTTAAAACTAATGCACAAGCTCAGACAGGCAACAATAACACTGCATCAAAGATATGTAGCCTCGCTCATTTCAATGAGAACGATGCATCGGCCCATGTGGTCCCACTGCTGGTGGAATACTAACAAACAGTGTAACACAACTATTTTGCCTTCAAATGTCAAAGCAGAGAGTAAAACAAGAGCCTCCATGAACGCTTTAATGTGGAGGAATTCTACAGAGGGAAATTATCCACAGTAAAATCCTGCCAATTACTACTATGTGATATTTTTGTGTCTGATTAGCCTTTAAACTCAATCACTTCTTATACTTTTCTGTGTTATTTTTGGTCCGAACTTCTCTAGTCTTTAACAACCAGCAGATCCACCATGTAATATTGCTTTACCAGTATATCACATTAAAAGTGCTGCACTCTAAAGCATTAGTTATTTTGGATGCATTTGTGCCGTATGACATATTTTTCATTATTTATTTTGTGCACAACACACTGAGTGAATGACTTTATGCACATCTACAGTAGTTCTTACAGTATTTTCTTTAGGTTTACATTTCATCATTGAAGATCAAACGATCATTTACGTTGTCTTCCAGTTACGTTTCATTTTAAGAAGCCTGAAAACAGCTTGAAGGACCCTTTAACATTTGAATCTCACGGTTTAGGCTCCCCTTGTACCAACAGCGCATCAACCTACGAACTCTAAATACAGTATGTGACGAGGCGTATAGAAACTAACTCAAATCTGAAGTAAATAAAAGAAAGTCACATAAAATGACCAAATACTTCTTGCATTTTTCCAAAAAATCCTCTTGAATCCTCCTTTTCTTATTCTGTCAGGCCCCTTTCTGCATTATATTCCACGTTACCGTGGATCTTATGGGTTATTTAAGGAAGATGTCTATGTGTAGGATTCAATTCCATTTACAGTATTTTCTCTTTTCCTTACCTCAAAGCGTCATTCATCATTAAAAACAGTCTAAGTCTGTGGCTCATGCTAATCTAATTAGTAACACAGCCCAATTTAGAGTGACAGATTCATTAACTGATCAAATTTAATTAACTAATTTCTCTGTTACACAATCACAATCCAACCAATCTACTTCAAATTAATTTATCATCATAAACTGACCAATTGATAGATAACGGATCACCTGATGGACACAAATACTTACTTTGAGCCAACAGCATTACGAGTCACAATGAGATGTGCCTTAAAACTATGTAGAAGATTATTTTTGTGTCACTCTTTAACATGACCCGATGTTAAAAGGCACAAAAATCTTTAAAACTTTATCAGTAACCATGGTGATGTTTGTCACATTGAGGTTTCATGTGGATTGAAGCAAAAATGCAGTTTTCTGGCATTAAAAAAACTATTAAATAAAACTATGTAGAAGATTATTTTCGTGTCACTCTTTAACATGACCTGATGATAAAAAGCACAAAAATCCTTAAAACTTTATCAGTAACCATGGTGATGTTTGTCACATTGAGGTTTCATGTGGATTGAAGCATAAATGCAGTTTTCTGACAAAAACAATTAAATACAGTTTCACACATAAGTGAAAGATTTTCAGGAACATTTTCTTCCATCATCTAAATTTTCAGACTTTTCCTGATTACATAGTATTTTTCATCTGCCCTCCCTGCTTATGTGCCCATTTGTATGCTCATCAGTTTGGACTGCTAATGTTGCACCACATGAATTGCTGCCTAAACGCGTACAGTACCAGTCAATAGTTTGGACATACCTTCCCATCCACTTGAAGTGGAAACTGTGTCCAAATTTTTGACTGGTACTGTAGTTTTACATGATTTCATTGCTAATAAAGTGCCCTAAAAATATAAAACTGTAACAACTTTAAGAACAAAGGTTAATTAAAAAGAGTATTGCATTCACTTAAGAAAACAAAAAGTGCCCTTTCTGAATTAATGAAATAATTATCTCTGAATTCTGAGATAAGTTTTTATGAAACAAAAATTTTGCTCTGTTTTTTCTGACTTAATGACATAATTATCTAAAAAAAAAATTCTCAAGTGAATGCAATATGATATATAATATATGCAAGGATTACTGAGGAAAAATAAAGAAAGAAAGGAACATATCTATGTAATTCCACCATGGAAACACTAGAGGGGGCTATTATACACCTATTCATAAACTGAACATCCCTAGATAATAATGTGGAATGATTTATAGCTACAGTGTTAAAAGCTACACATATCGCACCTACAGTCTGGTGATGGTATGAATTCAAATGGCCTCATTTTTATAGAAATGTTCCCCTCGCTGACTGTTTCCTGGGTCAGCTGCAGCGGATCCAGGCAGTTTATCTTCACTGATAACTTCAGCTGTATATGAAAGGAACGCTCGCAAGGGGAACAAGAATCTGACGCTAGCAGATGAAAAAAGCGGCAAAATCTTCATTTGCATTTTGAGTTGGCATTAATCATGGTAGGTGTATGTGTGAAAGAAAGACAGAAAGAAAGAAAGAAAGAAAGAATTATTGCATTTCATCTTCTATATAAACAATAAATATAAAGTTTTGGACTCTCTCAGTCTTTCTTTTCCTTTTCATACAAGTCAGTTTGTCACTTTGCCTCCTATATGAACTCTATACTTCATCTTCTCATCCCTTCATCCACCTCCTTCTATCCCTCCTTACCCACTTTTCTCCCTTATTCATGCTGACAGACACACACACTTCTCTCATCTCCGAGCACTTCTCATGCCCCTGACTCGTGAGGTCCTTGCTTGCTCCTTGGCTATCACCAAAGGCAGTGCTTGCAAGGTGGTGATGGCCGTCTTGGTCCAGTATTCTATCTCTTGGAGGATCCGGTATACCCAAAGCTTCAGCTCAAACAGTGCAGTTGGACCGTCTAACTGCCAATAAGAATGGGAGAGATCAGGAAGCTCTGCCTTCATTTCAATCCAGCACTTTTCACCATCATTACATCACCACCTACCTCCAATCCCTGCACACTGGGAGTCTGGACCGTGGAGCCATCAACAGCTTTGAGGAGTTCTCCAGTGTTGATTAAGAGAAGCGACAGTCTGTCCTTCACCATCTTCCTCTGGGTCTCATACTCTGCTTTCTTCCCGGTGTCCAGCTCCTCTTCCTCTTTTGTGATAGCTCTCTCCAGTAAGATGTTACATTGGAGCAGAGCAGAGTGGAGACGCCACAGCTTGTCCTTGGTGTCCAGTTGGGAGGACGGAGGAGGGACGGACACCAGACGGCCGTCGGCCACAGGAACATCTGTGAAACTCTCCTTCTTTCTCTTGAGCAGGAAAGAGGGAAAACCGAGTGGGTGAAAACCGTCAGAAGAGGCGACATTTAGGAAGGCATTCATCAGGAAACAAAGTGAAATGCAGAAGTGGAAGATTGAAGAATACTTTCTCTCATGCACAACAGAAAAGAAGTTCTTCCAGAAAGGATTCATAAAGTCAAAAACAAGAAAGTTTAAGTTATTTTTTTGGCCAGGGTTGTTTTTCCATTGTCATTTCCTATTGTAGTTTTATCCGTTTAAGACAAATCTAGAAAGGCCTGTGTTTGGAGACAGCATGTGTGATTTTCTTAGTTGCTTTCTATGTGATGATCTTAGAGGTCAGAGATTGAATTTATCATGTTCTCACTGTTGCCCCTAGAGGTTTAAGGAAAATGATGCATGCACTCAGTGTTGCACACCTGACATGATTGCAGATTGTGTCTCTACACCCTGAAGAAGGCGTAAACCATTTTTTTAAAGTTAGACTTTTTAGAAATTTTTTTGAGTTAGACAAGATTAACTCTTTCATTTCTTTATGATAGATCTGATATATATATATATATTTATTTATTTTTTACACACACGACTGTAATATCAATTATTTCATGTAAATCTCAGAAAAAAGCAAATACGTCCTGTTACTCAACAGCTGCAGGCTTCTTTTTTCAAATCAAAATTTAAATGGAGATTCAACCCCCTACTATTATCATCACCAGGTTTTAAGGAGTACATGAACAAAAATCTCACAGAATTTTTGGAGATAAACGACAATGGAGCGGTCTCAGATTCCACTTTCTGGGAATCACTTAAAGTTACTATAAGAGGATTTATTATTTCTTTTGAGACCTCAAGGAAAAAAAATTTAAAAATCCCGTGTTCACAATTGTTCAGTAAATAGCAGAAACAGGTTAATTCAGTTTAAAGTGATTCATCGTTTTCATTATTCCAAGGTCATGTTGCATAAATTCTATCCCTCTGTGTCCCCAATGTGTGATAAATGTAAATCAAATAAAGGTACACTGTTGCATTTATTCTGGGACTGTCCAGTAATTCAGCCAGTTTGGTTGAGCATTTTCTCCTTTTTTTCTGGGGTTCATCTCAGGTCTCTCTCTCCTGACCGAGATTTAGCTCTTTTTGGATGTTCAGAAGACTCTTTAACTTTACCTTCACATATTCAAACAGCCTTGCTCATGGGCACGGTACTGGCAAAAAGACTCATTCTTAAAGACTGGAAAACAGCAGCTCCACCGTGCTTCAGAAACTGGTTGCATGAACTTGTTTCGGTTATCCATTTGGAGAAACTGCGATTTGCTAATCTCGGAGGTCGGAATGGGTGGGGAGGTACTTGGGGTCCCGTGTTGGGATATCTTGATTCAATTTGATCATGTTTATTTGTATTTGTATTGTATTCGGACTGGTTTACTGTTTAGTTACATGTGTATGATGTGTGCACTTGTGTGCTTTTGTGTCCTTGACACTTGGTCTAGATAGATTTCTTGTGCTTGTCTTGTCTATTTGTATTGCATTTATGGTTGTCTCCCCTGGATTGTGTGTGTGTGTGTGTGTGCTTGGTATTGATTTTTGTGTGATCTGTATAAAAAGAAAAAAAGAAAAAAAAGAAAAAAGAAAAGAGCAAATAATCCTATTTGTCAAAATCTCAAACTATTCCTTTATCAGTGATATGATACTGAATATGCCCCATAAATATAACACCTTTGTACATAAACTTATTATTAAGTTGACGGGTCACCTCAGAGGCATTTTGTCAGCTTTGGTACTCGAGTGAGTTGTAAGTCCCAGAGGCCTACTTGTGACATTTTTTTCTGAGGCGTTAATATTGAACCCTACATGCAAGTTAGCAGGAGTGTGACTGAGTGGCTTAATGTGACCTGAAGGGGGGGGGGGTCATTTTCACTAGTCAGATATATTATAGACAGATAGAATATCCTCGGAGATCATTTTCAATTCTAATTCTAAGAATTATGTGAGAGGCATCAAACACATGTTGTAACTGAGGGCCTTCCATTCCAGTGAACAGGCATGAGATAGCACACCTGGGGGAAAAAAAACTTTCTAAAAAATATTACAAGTTGGATTTTTGACAAACAGTGACAAAATTGACAAAATTTTTGTACAACAGGCTAAGACATATCTAATCACTTCACTGTGTGTTCACTGGTATGTAGGCCGCAATCTGTTGCTGTAGCTTCAGGGGTTGCAGCAATATTTCCAAATGACAGTATGTCCAGAGAGTCAGTAATTAGTGTGCATATGAATCTGTCTATGTAAGACTATTGAACAAGACATGAAGGACAGAGAGAGAAAGGAAGGGTCAACTCCTAGAGGTCAGGTGGACCAAGTTAAAAAACCAGGCCGCTCCTTTGCTCTTGGCAAGACAAGAAAAAGGGAGGATGTGACAGGCAACAAAGATGTTTTAATAAACGGTAGCTCTCACACCCCGGCAAAAAGATGCGTGCATGTGGAAAACGGATGATGGCTTCATGCCCAGGCACTGATACATCTGTGCCAGAAAAACACCCACTTCATTCCAGAGTTCACCCCCACCACTTTGAATTCCTACCCCATGCTTTCCTGGGCACATCCACAACCCCTCTTATCTTTCTTTTGCATGCATCCCTTTCATCCTTCTTTATTATTCTCTCTCTCTCACACACACACACACACACATGCTTTGTTCATGTCACATGCATGTACAGAAAATCCATTAATTTGCTATTTAACCTTGGCCTCTTCCTCACCCTCCCTTAGCCACACACCCACCCATACATCCACATTTCTACCATGTCTGCAGCTCAGGACTCAGGACTGTGATCTGCCAAGAAGGTTGGAACCAGTAGGATCAATACGCCCCTCTACTCACATAAAGTTCCAGGAGGATGGAGCACTCATGGTGCAGCTGCTCGGCTATCGCTGCAGCCCTGGACGCGGTGGTCCTGTTCAGACCTGGGGCGGTCATGCCTCTGGTCCGCCTAGTTGCCATTGGACCTCCAGCTGTCTCTGCCGGGAAGACACACGCTCTCTAAAAGGAGAGCAACAGGCCGGCTCTCTAATATACGCCCGTGATCCTCATCCATGAGAACATAACATGTCCTGTCTCACTTCAGCGCGTCTTTCCCCTCCTCTTTAGAACTCAGCTGGGACGGAGCGCTTCTCGTCTTTCATGTTTCGGTAATTTGAGTTTCCTAGTTGGTCCAACCTGGTCTGATCACTGTTACAGAGTTTGCTGCCGACTCTCCGCCTTTTCCCGGGGGGTGGGGGGGTGTCTAATGCCAGGCAGGAGGAATTTAACGGAAACAGCGTGGGTGGAAAGTCACGGAGGGGAGGAGGGAGCTCGTTCACTTATTCATGAGGCGCTTATCTGATTTACGGGTAGTGACAAGAGCAAAGGTGGTCTAAATTAGGATGTTGCCTTGGCTCCATCTGCCTCAGTGTGCCCTGGTAGAAAGACAGACAAGTTTACAAAGAAGGTTTTATGCTGTATGATCAGTTTATAAGGTTATTTTTTACCCCCAAAAACTTTATATTAACCTGTTAAAATTAACCTCAGCAATACTAAAGGGCTGCTTAAGCCTAAATATTAATGCATAAATCAATAATAATGATCCAGTAATACATTAACTGGGTTTGACTGTTTTTGTACTTCAAGTAATATTAAAGTAATGCATTTACTTGTAATGAAGTTTGTTTTATATAATGTGGTATTGCTACAGAATCTGTAATATCATACCGTACTATGCTGTGAGCAAACTACAATGTTCTCTTCTATTATATATATATATATATATATATATATATATATATATATATATATATATATATATATATATTTACATTTAATTCTCTTCTAAGTATTCTCTCTCTCAGGACTACCAAACATAAGACGTATGCAACAGCTTTTCATTTGTAATAAATGTAGAAGTAATTATACTACAGACCCTCTCTGTCTATAGGATTTTATTTATTAAAGCACAAAAGCAACAGGTGACACTGATGATGCGTTTATTCTGTTTAGACTGCCAGTAAGCCAGCGTGCATGATGCCAGAGGCCCATTACAGACCCACAGGAATTTAATGCAGCAGCTATAAATGTCGGCTCTCAGTCGAGTTACACCTGTATTTGACAAGTCCAAATACCTGTGGTCAAATGTTGTGTAACAGCCACATCTGGATCATTGTTTAATGAATGCTATTAAAACGCCTTGAACTGAGTCTCTAAGGATTGTATGCTGTACAGACTGCAAAGCCATTTGAGGCAAATTTGTGATCTGTATTTAGGGCTATATTTTAAAATTGACTTGACTTGACTTAGTGTAGTACAAATATACTGTACAGTATTTTTTTAAATACATGCCAATACCCTGTCTTTTTCAGAACATATGACAAATATTATAATATGTTACAAAATATAAGGACTATTCACCACATATATTAATGTAATTATAAGAATGCAATAAAATGTATGTAATTATTTTATTTTGTTTTATTTTTTTTCCCCAATTGGAAATGCCCCAACTTCTCTTCAATCTGTTTGGGGTGTTGTTGTTCCTTTGTGCCGCATTTTCTGGAGAAATTGAGGTTTTTTACTTACTTACTTTCTATCTTTCTTTCTTTATTTTATACTTATACTTATTGTAAGGGTAAAAAAAAAATAAACACATACAGCTATTTTTTGTCTCTTTGGCTTTGTACGGCAGAAATATGACATTTTAAATGATAATACTGTTTTCATTATATATAAACAAACACTGGTAATAATGTTTGGTGTGTTAAACTAACAACCTCTTATAACCAGAAACCTCTGATTGTGATTTTTTTTTTTTTTACATCCCTATGCATGGAAAATATACAGAATTTTCCCTGCATGGCCGTAGAAATCGTGTATTCGTAATATTTGACGGGTGTAATGCCCCTCCTGTCCTGTAGGTGTCGGTGCAGGCAGCTGGAACGTAAACACCGGTCAGTCACTAAATGACAGCAGCCAACGGTGGAGGAAACCCGGATGTTTTGAGTTAAATGCAGAAATGACAATCATTAGATTTTTCCTCTGTATTATTTTGATAAATGCAGCTGTTTACTATAAGATCCTAGCTATCCAGTAGCAATAATAGCGTGTTTTACCTTTGAGACGAAGCTAACCAGCTAGGTAGCTTGACTTCAGCTGATTTTAGAGGCATGAGCAGCCTGGTTGGCTACGGAGTGTCCTCGGAATCTGACAACGAAGGAGATGTCGAGGATGTAAACAACAGTGGAGTTGGGTAAGTAATTTTTTTTAACAAATATGTGTCACAAAACACAGATTCTCAAATGATTGTAAACGATGTGCTAACGTTAGCTTCTCCTTCTCTCTTTGTCTCTGAACCTTTGCTCCGTTCAAGTCCTGCTAAAGAGATGGGTGAAGTTTCAGCTGGCAAAAGGACCCGTAACTTCTTGCTGGAGCCTGGTTCGGGTTCCAGTGAGTCAGACAGTGACTCACTGCCAGAGGAAGAAGAGCCAGAGCCCTCCTCTTCACTACCACATCCCCGAATACCAACGTCTTCTGCAGCAGCCTGTCAGCCCGCCCTCTCTGCTCCTACCCTGGGCTCCCTCACCTCCAATAGATTACCTCCTCCTTCTCTGAACACCTGTTTCGACAGCGGTGTGTTTGCCAACCCTTTCAAGGCTCAAGTAGACCAAAAACTCAGTGTCTTACAGAAACACGTCCCCCTCACGATGGAGGCTAAACCCGCGCAGATAGGAGGCAGAAGGATGTGTGTGTCATACAGGAAAGATGGAAGGTGCAGGTTTGGGATCAAATGCAAGTTTGCTCATGACAGTGACCTCCAGACCCCAGTCGTCCCCACTGACTGTCAGGTACCTTTGACTGAGGAAACATCAGTATCAGATCAAGCTGAGTCCAATGCAAGTTCATGTGATGGAGGATCCCAGAACCGGAAGCGGCAGGCAAAAGAGGAGGAGCCAGGAGGGCAGCAAGTGAAGAAGAAGAGGGTTGGACTGAGTAACACTTTAATTCCTCCTAAACGAATGATGAAGCAGTATGCCATGCAAAGGGGCAGAGAGCGGATCAATATGTCCTGATAGAAATATGATGAGATATTACTATGCTGACATGAAGCAGTAGTAGTGGGATTAAATGTCTTTTCTGGATGTACACGTCACAGAAAATGTGCATTTCCCTTTGTGGGATCAATTAACTTTTCCTGGATACAGTTATATTAAATCTGGTTGATGCCTTTGTCCAATGAAACTTGCATTTTCATTCCCCAGAAGCACACTGCTAGAGCCATTGAGCCACCAACCTTACTATTAATGGTTGACCCCAGTTAAAGAGAAAAACAGTCGGTGACTGTTTGGGTTTTCGTCAGACGGCCAGTGAATACACTTAAGATAAATGTTAAGACATTTATTTACACCATATAAAGGAACTCTTTGTGCCACACATCCTAATTCACAAAACTAATGAGTTAGTATTTGACATGTTCCAATGTTTTTACATAGCTCTGCTTATTAAAATTACACTTCAAACGGTTACTGACAAAATTTGAGTTTGACTGATTAAGTGACTGTCCTGTACTGTTAATACTGTAATGACCGAGGACTTTTGAGAGAGATACACATTATACAGGTTCTAATTCCGTCAGTCTACCAATAGCCAGGCTTAAACATTTCTACAGTGTCACAGATGACATTGGAACAGCTTTAGTGCACGTATGAGAAACATCTTTGTGCCTTTGAAATGTTTCTCTTTGTGTCTATCTTTAAACTTGCCTAATAAAGACAATAAATGAAAAAAACAGAAAAAAACAGCTGCCTATTCATTTGAACAGACTTCCACCACACACTGGGGTCTGTTTCCAACTTTCTAATGTGATACTTGACTTAAATCATAATATGTGGTTGATTTATTCTAGTAGGACCTTGCTGCCACACACCAGGGCATTTAATGTGCTGAATATAACTAAGAGGTATGCAATAATTATTGCATAATAGCAACAGTTTTGCAACATTACCTTAGTTTCAACACACACTCGCATTTAAGGATAGTTATGTTTGCAGGGCTACTATGTACAAAGGCAAAAACTTACACATATATATCTTTCCCTGATACAGATATTCTAAAAAGCTACCAAATATGACTATGAGTGAACAGTGCATAATATATTGGTAATCATATACCTCAAACATTGCAATACAGTATATCAGGTCACTGATGCCATCATCTGCCCCAATCTTTTTTGTGTGCATGACCGTTGTTTTACAAGAGGGCCTGCTGCACATGTCTGTCAGTGCTATCTGACAGAACTTCCCCTTGTCCTGTCGGCTCCCACACCACACCGTCCTCTCCCACAGCTTCTGTCTGCTGAAGGGAGCCGACTGACCGAGAGGAAGATGAAAGCACCGGATTGTCCAGGATAAAGCTGTCGGCGTTGGTGGAGGCTGGATCCTGGGACTGGGGATGAGGTGGAGACAGGAGAGGGGGGCTCGCTGCAGCTGCCTGCAGGGTCTGAAGCTGCTGAGAAGTTGCTAAAATGGGGATCTGCTGAATGTGGGTCTGAGCCTGGCTAACCGGCTGGAAAGTCATTTGAAGGATTTGTGTCTGCCCCTGGCTCTGCTGCTGAGAGGAATATGACTGAAGAGGGTGAAGCTGGGGTTGATGCTGAGTTAACACTGAGCTGGAATGGAGTGTCAGTTGTGGGATTTGGGGCTGTTGTGGTTGATGGGTGGCGTGCACAAATTGGACGGGCATCTGGAGCTGGAGGTGAGTCTGTTGCTGGTTTTCTGTTGGCGAAGGGGGGTCGATGGGGGACAGGGCAATTGTCACTGGCACCTGCATGGTGTGGAGGCTCTGGTCTTGCCCCAGTAAAACTACCTGATGACTCACTTGTTGGGTCACTTGACCCATCTGGGACACCTGAGCCACTTGCTGCCCTACTTGTCCCTCCTGGCTAAGCTGGTCCATCTGTCCACCCTGCCCTATTTGACTCACATCCAGGCTGGTGGCTTCTGCTTGCATGGGGTTTCCTGGCAACTCCAGCAGGGAGGGAGGGGTTGTGATAAGGGCCCCAGCGTTGGCTGCCAGCGCCTCGGCAATTAGCACTTCTGGGTGACTCTTGGCCTTATGAGCGACCACACAGTCCTTCTTTTCAAACTTCTTGCCACAAATGGAACAGGAGAACTGATAAGTGGCATCAGCGTCGTGCTTCTTCATGTGCCAGTTCAGAGACGCCTTTTGACGGCAAGTGAAGCCACAGATTTCACATCTATGGGGGGAAAAAAAAGTAATCTCAGAAAACCTAAGAGAACTATTAAATGTCCAAACAAAGAGCACAAGTAGAATTACTAACTGTAGGGGCTTCTCTCCGGTGTGAATCATTCGATGCACAGCCAGGTTGTGGGAGCTCTTGAAAGCGCGAGCACAGAACTCACAGATGTAGTCCCTCTGGTCTAGAATAACAAAACACTCAAATATAGATGTGATCTTCACATACTTTCATTATTGATTATAGCAAAAGGTCACACACAGATCAAACCCAATGCATGTCATGTATGTGCTGCATGTGTACCTGTGTGGTGTTTTGCATGACGCAGCAACTGCTTCTGTAGGCGGAAAAGCCTCCCACAAGACGGGTGAGGACACACGTACTTCTTCTTGAGCAAGTGCTGATACTTGATATGGTGCTGTTGTGCAAAACAAAGAAAATGCATCCAAGTATATTAGTACCAGTTTGAAGGAAAGGCTGGGAGACTGAAAACTGTCATTTAAAAAAATCAAAAGTCCAACTTGGACAATGAAAAATTTGATGGATATTTATCAATATTTTTGACGTTATAGTTAAAATTAACTTCTTCACTGGGGAAAATTTACAGCTTAATAGAGAATAAAAAAATGGTCTGATTTCTTTTATATGAAAATAGAATAAATTCTGAATCACTACATTTCAACTGCAGTATCTTAAGAGTGAGAGATGTAAATAGCCCTCAGTAGGATTGTGGGGTTGCTGGGACAGACCTGTAGGTAGCGAGGATGTGCCAGGACTGTTCCACATCCTTCCATTTCACAGCGCACATACTGCACTGGGGGTTTCTTCCTGTGTGAGTGAAGCACATGTCACAACACCGAGACCAATTATTAAATGGATCTCCAAAATTTGTTCATTTCTAGATGAAATTGGACAGAATCATATTTATGAAATCATATTCATGTCTGAAAACACATCGACTTCACCTTCTCTTTGGCAGCCGTGGAGTTTTGTCATCTTTTTTCCGCCGGCCTCTCCTAACACAGACGGAAAAACAATTATGTTGTGATGGGTAAAAAAACAACCTTTGCTTTATTTTGCCATTTTCAACAAGGAGTTTGCTATTTAAACAAATACATTACATTCATCCCAGGAGAATGATTAGTATTTCACAAGCACAGTTAAACTTTGATAGCAGTACAACTGCAGCTCATTAGACATGCATGCAAGGACAGTCCGACCATTGAAAATGTGTTAATGATCACTGGTGCTCAACTCACTTCCTGGGTCCATCTGGGTCCTCCACTATTTCTTCTTCTAGCTTTACTTCCTCTTCCACACTCTCCAAGTTGTCCGCACCTTCGATCTTTATTTCAGTGACCTCTTTCTCTCTTTTAGGTGGCTTTTCTTTCTCCCTCTTCTCCTTCTGTCTCAGAGGAGCTCTGCGTTTTGGTTTGGGGAAATCCCTGAGGAAAAAAAACAAAGAGAAAAAAACATTTACAAAACAAAAATGAAGGTGCTTATGTCTAATCATGTCAGACACAATCACATACCTTTCATCCTTTGGATCATAGCTCTGGTCATTTAGGTCATCTCTAAAAGGAACATCTTCATCACTACTGAGGCCCCCTTCCTCCTCAACACCACTGAAAGCAGAACAACAACAACAACAAAATCACTTGAAACACAATTCCAAACTTTCTGCATGGGGTCAGGAGAATGCGTTTTGACACGATCGTACCTCTGACTCTGGAGCTGGTAGGTGCGGTCATGTGGATCATCCTGATATGGAGGGTCTTCATCATCCAAGACTGGCTCAGCAAGATCCACACTCTCCTGCTCTTTCTTTTTACTGAGAAAGCATATGTGCAAAAAACACAGCTGCCATCAAGACACAGAACCAAACCAAGCCTATTCACATAGCAAGTTTTCCCATAACATAAAGTGACTCTTAAATTTATACTATAACCATAAACTGTGTTGTTTTGTGAAAGAATACACATCCAAGAGCGAGTGAAACCCTAAACACTGGCAATATTCACATCATGCTTTACCCAAAATGCCAGAAATATACCTGACTTATAATATTATAAATATACTTACATTTGATCCTTCTCTTTATTGTTTGACTTTCCTTCCACTGCTGTATGAGAGTCAGAAAAAGAAGTGAGTTGGGAAAAGGGAAAGGCAGCAAAATTCTCTCTCTGGGTGAGTTAACAGGGATCCCAGGAGTTACAATGAAAATCATCCCATGTCAATACCATAATTTGTCACTGAGGATTTCCGACTGAATAAATAACATCTTGAAAAACAGTAAAGGGCATGACACCTCAGTAATTCCACATGAATTTACATGTCCACATGGTGAGCCGCTGTAGCGGACTATCAACAGGTTGCTCACCAGTTGGATTCTCCATTGCCGGTTCGGTTTTACACACAGGCTTGGCAGAGGCACGGACAGCCCTGCCAGACGTGGGCTTGGCACGAGTCTGGGCTGGAGGGCGTCTGGAGGGAAGAGCTGGAGTGATTAAGCAGAAGCATGCCATTAAAAACATACTGTGTGCTGTACTGGCATGGAGTATGGTACAGGCTTATGCAGACACAACCACAGGCAAGCCAGCTCTGTTTCACTTGCACACATTAACCACAATCACAATATATAGGATAAGATTTGACCTAAATGTAGGTTTAGCCAGAGGCATGTCTCTGATTACCTTGAGCATCTGAGGTAAGTTTCTTGAGGTCCTCCGAGCTGCAGAAAGGAGGGGAGAAAAAAACACTTATAAGATCTCCTTTTTTCTCTGCCTGCTGGGAGACATGCCATCATCCACCATACCTCTTCTACAGGAATGCTTTAAAGAGTTGTAACAGCACTGAATAAATATATAACAGTATGTTAAGTCAGGTAGGTACTCCACCTTCCCCATGCAGGACTGTAGAAAGGGGCCGAGCTATGCTGAAGGCGTGCTTCTGATAGAACTGACCCCACACACATGTACACACAACTTTAAAGTCAGACAGGGGTTTGTTAACAAATGTAACATGAATTTTCTATTAGCTCCATGTGTTTAATTATAAAGCTTACTCTGTGCCTTGAAGGCTGTCACTTGCGACCCCCCCTCCAGCCTCAGTCGAACCCGCTGACTCTGAATTTCTCTTTCGCCTCGAGTTGACAATTTTCCTCCGCTTGGTAGCATCGGTGTCTGGGCTCGGTTCGTCCTCGTCGTCGTCGTTCTTGGTGTCCTTTAGCCACGCCGGTACTGCCCTTGTCGACCTATCTCTTAAAACCCGTCCTGAGCTCTGTGAGTTCGACGCTGCTCCGTTGACGTCTGTCAATGAAGCGGAGACACCGGACCTCGGGCGGCCCGCTCTCCGCTCCCTGAGCCCCATTCGGGGTGTGATGGTCATACTGGTGTCCGGGGTCTGCTCTGCGGCCTTGTCTTCCACCGGTTCTTCATCTTTATTTACACCCCCGTTTCGGTCGCCAGCCGGTTCCATCACCGTCAGGACACTTCAGCCTACCTCAGATTCCACGTAAAGTCAAGCAGGTTCACGAGCAATTTGAGTGAAACCACACCACATCAGATTAAAAGACGTTTTGATTGCAAGCGGCCTTTATCCAACAGTTCGGCATTTTCTGTGATTGCGTTGGTTTCGTCGCAAAAATGCAAATATTTATTGATTAGAAATTGAAAACTTTTCTTAATTATATATTCAGCAATAAACCGATATAATTTTAAAGAAGCAGACACTATTTTCGCCTTCTTAAAGCCATAGTAAACCTACTTATTAGCCCGGGCCTCCAGCGCAACAATTTTGTGCGCTTTGTTGCGTCTCCTTTAAGCCACATATAAACTGAGGTTACGTTCAAGAGCTGCAAGCATTTTAGCAGCTGCAAAAACCTTATGGATTTCCCCCTGTTTCCTGCCGTAGATGGAGTCGGCCACGGCACATTGTTTATGAATCTGCAAAGAGTTCAGCAACCGTGCAAAGGCACCGCGCATCCGAATGACTGTTGGGGCATCATGGGAATTGGAGTGCAAGTTAAATCACCACATTTATTTAGATCACCACGGCTTTTTTTTAGGGATATGTCTAACTTTTTTTTCCATCGTGTTATTGTCGCGTTAAGATACAAAATTGGAATATAATTTCCTCCGTGTGATTAGCAATGGTATGTAATTTCTTTAGGGAAATAAGTAACAACAAATTATCTGAATATTTGTTATGTAAAAATGCTCCATGCATTCAGAATATTTGCCTGCTGCGCATTCATTAAACCAGGAGAAATTACTATTATTTCCTACCTTGCACTATTTTTTGTGTTATGTGCCAATTCAATTTATAAATGGCAATATTTTACTCAAACTCAGACTGTATAGTATGGTATAAAGTCTGAGTAATATATTTATGCAAATTAATATTTTAACCTCAATGAAGACGATATGTGGTGTGTTACAACATTCAGCACTGATGACTGTGAAGCTAACATGGCTTCTTATACTGTCTTGTTTGAGCTGTACAGCTCCGCTGCAGACCGTTCTAATGGGGGTTCATTTACCACCAGATGGCAATGTTGTCTTACATGTAAAACCCAGCATAAAGTTTCCTTAATGTGAGTTAAAACCTCTCTCCTCCATGGCCAGTGTGTTCAAGTTGGAGTGGTGTTGATAGGTTAAGTAAGGCAGTACACTGGAAATATATTATATTCCTAGAATAAAGTAGCTCTACTAATACCTCAAACTTGTCCTTAAGTATAATCCTTGAGTAGATGTATTTAGTTACTTTCCATTAGTATTCGTAGTATCAACATGATAGGTATTGCTTATTTAAAAGTTGTTGTTTTTTCAAACCAGTCCCCACATTTAAATGATTAAACTACTGTCTGACAGGTGGTGACATTGCATAAAAACTCCATGTACCTGTGACTGCTCTCCTCCTTCCATGAAGGCTACCTCCCTTTGCTCCTCGCTGGGGTCAACATGTTTCTAGAGTAAAGTTGACCTGCCACAGAGAAGTTTATGAAATATTCACCAGACACTGTGCTCCCTTTCCTCTCTCTACTCTGGCATATTGCTTAATAGGAGCTTTCTACAGTTATGTGGTTTAATGTAAAACCAAGGCTAAGCTGATGAGTTTTAAACCGTGTTCTGTTTGATCAAACTGGGATATGTGGACAAACAAAATAAAAGACAGCATTCCTTCCTTTTGAAAATGCTTTATTTATCTACTTTATCACTATAAATATAACAAGACCAAACAAGCTTTAAAAAAACCTTCAGATAGAAAAGCATCTGCATTGGTCTACAAAGGTATAGCAAAGGGCACATCTTGGCAATAAGGCACAAACTAGGAAGAGTTTAACACCTATGTTAAACTAGGCGTATGTGGCTCTAAACCACTGACACAAAGCGCAGGAGAAGTTCATCCTACTGCTGTAGTGTGGATGAAATGTAGGCAATAGTAAAGCAGGTATACCGAGTGGGAGACATAACCAGAACATTTTCTGCTGTCTAATACACGCAGGTTTAATGCCTGTTAAATCACCATTAGACCATTAACACTTTAGCCAAAACCGACATGCAGAGTTGCATCGCCATGACTTCAAAATGTCAGTGGGTTTTAACACATTAAACTGACCGGTTTTAGCCTGAAGCTGATCAAATGTAGCTGAACGAGAATGTCCTTGTGTTCCCACACATAACACCAAATCCAGTTCAAAAATAGCAGACATAATATTATACATAACAAGAACTCTAACCTCAAAATTTTTAAGAACTATCGGATGCGTTGGCAAAAAGAATCTACTTTTGTTACTCTGACTTTTTAATCCCTAAACAATGTGGAAATAAAGAAAAGAAATATTTTTTTAGAATATATTATACCTTTTCTTATTACTTCATACACAACACATGTAATGCATATATTAAATATATCCTGACTCAGTGTCATCATACAAGAAAACAGTAAAAGCAGCCAAACGTAGATGATGGAGTGAGTTGAGATGTTAACGTTATTTCGTCTTTGCTGGACAGTCAAATCTTTTCATTTAACTTCTTGGACCAAAAACAATGTAATCGCAATTTCAAAAACCAGGCCAGCCTCAAAGTCAAACCCATCATGTTGTTTTAAGCAGTAAAAAAAAAAAAAAGCTGAGAATACACAGTGAATAAAAGGAATTGGATTGGAAAATTCAAAAGTAGAGAACTGGTTTACAAATGCAAGCCAGCATACAAATGTTTTGCATCTCTTACATATAGAGAAATGGCCATGGAGTGTGACTTTATAATCAGCAGCAGTTTGTATATGTTTAGTTTTTATGTATGTTTGTGTGTTGTGGTACATGCCTGCATAGCCACTAGTATATTTCAGGATGAGGTATTGCTCTATTTATTCTCAGTCTAATATTACACGCTGCAAAGTTTAAAAGTGCCTACTAAACATTCATCAGAGTTATTTTATGCTTCATGCTTTATCCACAATGAAAAACTCGGTCATGCATACAGACATTGAAACTAGCCCAGTTCACATATGAATTCATACTCAGTATTTAATATCTCTTCATTTAAAAGTTGCAATCTCTTGCCTTTTATAAATACGTTTTTAAGTGCACCTCAGTCAAGCACAGTTTGGAGAATGAGAAATAAAGAGGAGACAGAAATACATGGAATGTTACTGCAGGACCATTTAGAGTGGAGACTACAGGTTGCTTCACTGCAGTACAGTAATACTACAAATTTGGTTCACTGGAAATATGAATGGAGAAAACCCCAATTTTCATGTGAGTCTTTCCACTTTGTGCCAACCTCAGTTGCTTCGCTTTGTTATGAAAGGCACAGTGAAAAGCATGGCGTAGCATATATTACATATATTATGCAGATGTAAGGCACTGTGGAGAGGCACAATCTTTCTAAACTCATGAGATGCTGTGATTAGCGTTGGCAAATGCAGGAGCTCTTCAACTGTCAGAGTGCTCCAGTCCATAGAGAAACATTTGTTCACCTTTCAAACATTTATCAAAAAACAATAATAAAGATATACATAAATGAGAAATGACACAACTAACATCTGTTCAGTCTTAGTACCCTGTCACAGCAGTTTCTGAGGATGGGAATCATCTCCATGAACAACATGCTGTCAGGCGTCTAGATAAACCAAAAGTTTAAAAAGTTTTCCAGTTTTCTTTCTCTAGTAATTGTTCCCCAATGAGTTTGTCACAATAATATTACATAGATGGCAAATTCTCTTCAAACAAACCAAGGTCCAAAAAAAATTTTTTTTTAAAGAAAGGAGAAAACATACAAACTAATTATAGGCAAGTGAACACATCATTTAGAGCCTTCATTTAAAACAATTAAAAACACAAAACTAAATAAACCAAAAAGTACCACACAGGCATGTTTGAAGCATAGCCTACACATTAAAACAGCATGGACGGACAGCATCACCTACAGCACATAGAATTGGCTAGAATACTATATATTCATGGAAAAATACTAAAAAAAACAACACATTAGTATATCCAAAACAGTTGTCTTCAGTGGTAACCCCGTATGTCAGTAGTTCCTGTTGTACATTTACTTTTCTAAAATTAACTTTTCTTTCTTAAAACAATTTAAGAACTTTACTTTAGACATGGTGTAAAGCTCCATCTTTCCTGCTTCAGAGAACAAATACAACCCCAATAATAAGAGAAATCTACAGAGAATAAAACCTTCAAATTAATCTTCTCTTCATAAATAATCGAATGTACCTTCAGTGTTTCAGTAGCAATTAGGTGGCAACAGAGAGAGAAGCAAGATATAGGAGGGACGGGAGATGAGACTGTTGTTGAGAGTAATGCTTGTTGTTTGGGTGTGGGGGTGAGTTGGGGGTGGATTGTCACCACATACAGGTTTACAGTGATGCTGCATAATTAAGCCTGTCATGAGGTTGGCTAGCGTCCAGGATATACCGAGGCCAGTAGGTGGGACAGGTATTAGGCTGCAGGTTGTCATTGCTTCATTGTCTCTTTTCTAAGAGATTTGCTATTTGCTTCAAACGACAATTCCTGTAAAACTATTAGATGTTCACAAGTTCAAGTGATGCTTTTTGTCTGATGGGACAGACTGCACGCTGCGGTGGTCATTCAGTCACAGGCAGGTTAACTTTGTTGTTGTTTCATGTGGTCTGACCCTCACAATCAATATGTCTGGTAGACATCGTGGATAGGCAGCTGGAAGGCTGTAGCGGGGAAGGCCTGTGGCACGGCGTAGCCTGTGTAGCCCCCGTATGCTGCAGCTGCCACCGCTGCGTTCTTCTGCAGAGCAGCCAGAGCTGCTGTGTTTGCTGCATAGTTTGCAAAGGGGACGTATCCAGCTCCGTACAGACCACCAGCAGCTGGGATACGCTGTACGTTGTGTGCCATGGCATAGACCGGAGTGATTGGACGGCCCTGGGAAATGCAGGAATAAGAGAAGAAATATAGTGAATAAGACAATTTCTGCAGCCTCAATAACCAACTCATTGTTCATTGAGTACATTCAGTGTACTGTATATTCATTTAATGAGTGCTTTCAAGTGTAGGTTGTTCCCCTTGAGTATAAAGACGTAATATTCCATCTGTTTTCTCTGTGCTTTGCAGGGAGGCTGGAGCCTATCCCAGCTGACATTGGGTGAGAGGCGGGCTACACCCTGGGCGGGTTGACAGCTGACCACAGGGCCAACAAAGACAATCAATCAGTCACATTCACACCTACAGCCAATTTACCTATGTTTCATATTTTCAGACTGTGTGCGGAAGCCAGGGGTTCAAACCCATGACCTTTTTGCTGTGGGGTGACAGCGCTACGTTCCGCCTTGTGTCATATAATATCGAAACTGTAAACAGCAGCATTGTAGTGCAGACCTGAAAAGGTGGAGGAGTGGAGACCGCAGGTAGGACGGTGGCAGCAGCAGCGGTAGCCGTGTTGTGTTCAGTGTGCTGCATGGCCAGAGGGTTGATAAGGTGCTCCACTGTGTGCACCTTCCCCTCCTCCATTAGCTTGGCTGCAGGGGCTGTGCTGAACACTGGGTACTGTCCACCCAGAGTAGGCAATGCCACTATACACATAAAGACACACATGAATGAGAGCACGGATGATAGAGTGAGCCACTGCAGACAACAGCATTTGTATTGTATTTGTATTGCAAGAGATGGTTAATATGTTTGCATTCACAATATAGGAAAGACATAAGCGCATACTGCACATGCACCCACACTCAAACAGAAGCAGGGACACTTCAATCTGACGTTAATCTATAAAATGATTGACGGATTCTAAAGCAGCAAAAGGTAAATAAAACAGAAAAGTTGAAGAAAAAAGTTTAAGCAAAAAGGGGAAAAATAATAAATTGTACAAGTCGGCGTTGGGGTGTGATTCGGATTATGATGGCGCTCAACTGTGGATTAACTTCAATGCTTCAGCACACACACACACACACACACACACAAGACGAACACAACGTCAGTCATTGTTTCAGATGGACAAAAGTCTTTTCAATCTGGTGGTGATCCTGTGATTCCACAGACCGAGACCCCCAAGACTGGGGTCAAATTGTTCCAGAAGGAGCATGAAGAAAGTTGACTTTAAAAGTGGTCACCAAACATATGGCATTAATAATAACAACAAATAGTTTCGTATCATCTTTATAATGAAAAACTATCGGGTGATTTTTGTAATTGTGTGTGTCGTAATAAACTTGAAGATTGAAGAATAATACCAGTGTTTTCCTAATTAATTAATTAATTTAAAAAAAAATTCTCTATTTCTCCTGCGGTTTCTATTTTATATCCTCGTGTAATTTGTTTTGTATCAATGGGATTGCATTTTCTTTTGCTTCAATGAACAAGGAAGACAAAGAAATGGAATCTTCCACCAGGACATTTCGTCGTTTGAGAACAAGCCACCTTAAATATTCTTCTTTGCCGGGCCAGGACCTGATCTCAGCGTGTGTTTTACACTGTAGGCAATGAATAGATTTACAAATGAAAATTTAAAAAAAAAGAGAGGAAATGTTATAAAATCAAATTACATACAGCATGCATTGCAAAATCATGGTAATTGTGATCGTATAGACTAAATGTTTGCAGCGGTAGATGGGCCACAACCATACATCACACTGGTATTATCCTTCACGTGATTAGATTAGACACAATAGAAGAAAGCAGGTAAAAAATCTTTAGTTTGTGCGTTTAGTTTTGCATTTCAACTCTGTGACTGAAACTGTTCTAAAACTAACAAAGGTAAAAGCAGCTGTTCCTGCAGAGACCAATAATAACTCTGTGAGCTGACATCTAATGGCTTCATGCTGTGAATACGTATAGCAAATCTTTTGTGTGATTTGTATTTGGTTTTCATCCATGTTCTTTCAGCCCCAATTTAAAGGAAAAGACAAGCTACTCAACCTTTTAGTAAAAATTTGGAGTTGAGTGCATGGGTAAAAGCGGATTGTGGAAGCACTGATCCCCACATAACTATGGCCATGTTCAGACAGACAACAGCACTACATGAAATAACATGGCTTTATCATTTAATTTAGGGAATAACATGGCATCCGCACACTGCAAAAAAAAGTGATGTCTTTTACAAATCAAACAATTTACAGGTTGATTAGACCCTGGTGTTTTTTTACACAGTGCTGTTTTTTGTCTGAACACCCATTAATATTAATTTCTGACGCAAAAAGGATAGAATTAGGAACAAATATAGCAGTTACTTTCTGGTCATGCTAGAAAGAACAGATATTTTGTCTCATTGTTCTTTAAAGAGAAAGGAAGTCCTTTTGCACCTGACCATCCAGCAACAACCATAATCTGGTTTTACAAAAATCCTCCTTAAACCACACTGGAGACAGAGACAGCAAATGATGAACTGGAAATAAAGGCTTTTGAGGTGGGCAAGGATATGGATGGATATATCTATCTCACTGACTTGTGCCAGGTTTGATGCCAACGGGGTTGACAGAGGCAGCAAGCTCCAGACTGGGCATCAGCTCATAGGATTTTTCGGGCTGCTTGGTCTTGCCCTCATGGTAGCGGCTGTAGATGCCACGACCGGCAGAGTAACCCCCCAGGTACGACCCTCGTGGTCCAGGGGTACGGTTACCTGCAGCAGCACGACCACGACCTCGCACAGTACCTGCTTAAAATACAATTAAAATAATATGATGACAGGGGTTGTGGTTTAGGACGTGGGGAGCAGGGGCAACTTGTTGCGTGGGGCAACATGTAAGGCAATATTTTACGATGGGTTTAAACTTCTTTGAAAGGTCGTCTCAAGTTATCAGGAGTGGGGTAGCAAGAAGAGTCACATAGCTCTAATTTAAGGCAATCTGCAGATATATTGCAGTTGCTACTGGAAATGTTTTGGCAATATCTGTTTGAGGACAGGATTTCGTTTTGAGTTTTTTTGGGTCTAGTTAGGCCTTTCTCTGAGCCCTGCTCTTACTCTTACATTAGGTGCAACTAGTTTACAGCACTGTGAAATGGTATTCAAGATGTTATAAGCTTTGTTGTGGGGAAAACGGGAAGTGACAGCATAGCAAGAAAAGGATGGTGTTAGAAATGTTTATCATATGGCAAGAAAGCTCATTGTTCATTGAAGGAATAAGTAGGAATAAGGACGTGAGAGATTACCATTGTTCTGTATCATTGGGGATCCTTTGGAGAGAAAACCAAAACACAATGATTGTTGAAAGTCAAACAGATTTTCCTGCTACCACCCAAAGACTATATATAATCAATCATCAGAGGTAATGGGATTAGCATTCATTGGTCCATCATGTTGTTTTGTCTTTGCCTTTTAACAGCATCTTTGATTTTAAGCCACAAACTCTCATCAAGTTAAAGATTTTAAAACTTTTATCAACTCCATTGTCATCAAAGATGAAATCATTATTGTCATAGTCATCAGGACCACTTAGAAATCATGGCTATTGATGGGGTGTTTGTCATTGTTCCTACAATCACATCATTTGGATGTCCTTACAATGTCTTTCTGCTGCCACCAACATTTACAAATACAGATGGCTTTTCAGAGAAACAACTTTGGTAAATGATCCTTACTGTTACAGAAGCAGGAAGAATGAATTCTAACCTTTGATGAAGTAGTCCCTGTTGGGTCCAATGAGGGTACTGTAGGGATAACCGTAGTAGGCCAATGTGTAGGGATCACACTGGTAAACGTAGTTCTGCTGAGTGACCTCTGGAGTAGCAGAAGCCCCCTTAGAGGCCTTTTGGCGCGAGTACTGCTCTTTATCAACTGGCTTGGCTAGCGTCACCTCTATGCAGGACCCTTCCACCTCTGTGCCGTTGAGGTGGTCCATGGCCAGGACGGCATCGTCCCGGGAGTTAAAGTGGACAAAGGCATAGTCACGGATTTTCTTTACACGTTCAACACAACCAGGATTCCACTGGCTGAACACCTGATTGACAGAGACAGTGGGGGATTGGTTAAAAAGGGAAGCCAAACAAAAGCAAAGTAAAACCACGACACTGAAAAGTCAGTCCCACCTGTCTGATTGTCTCCTCGCTGGTCTCCATCATAAGATTCCTGACGTAGAGGATCTTTACTGTCTCCATCACGTCTTCATCAACATCAATCTCTGGCTCGGCCCAGTCCACTGCAATCTGGTGGCCCCAAAGCTGAATGCGTCCAGGCATCAACTTCCTGCGAGCCATGGCGGCTGCACGGTGTGACTCGTACTCTACGAAGGCAAAGCCTCGGTTCTTCATCTTGTCTGCAGCGCTGGCATAAACTATCACGTCTAGTACCCCCTCTGTCACCTTGGAGACCTCCTCCAGGATCTCCTCACGCTTTTTGGTCTTGGGAATGCCACCGATGAAAAGACGGCAGTTGTCCACGGAGGAGCAGACCCCCAGCAGCCGTCCGGGCCGCACCTCATAGTTGTTGAGCTCACGCACGGCCCGCTTGGCCTCGTGTTTCTCTGTGTACATCACAAATGCGTACCCTCGGTTCTTTCCATCGAAGTCCATCATCAGCCGCATCTCATAGATGCGTCCAACAGACTCAAACACTGGGACCAGTTCATCCTCATAAACGTCCCGCGGGATCTTGCCCACAAAGATTTCACATCCCCGTGGTGGAGATGCACCATTCCAACCAGGAGGAGGACCATATTTACGCTGACCATTTTCCTGGACCATACCGTAGCCAGTGCGATCCATTAGGGCCACCAGTGCAGCCTCATTGGGAGCACCTGCAACTCCCTCTGGGACGCTGATCTGTCCATGAAAAGAGTGTTGGGACGCACCAGAGGGTTTGGAGGGGACAGCGTTATTGCTCATGGCTGAGGAGGAAGCAGGATCTTCAGCTGTCATTCTGAGAAAACCATCCAATCAGATCTGGGGCCTGAGGAGGGCAAAAAAAAACAGGTTTGTCAAATGACATGAAACTGTGTGAACCATAACTGTAATAGAAGAGAGACCAGGAACCACGTGATGAATAAAATAAATGAATAAAAGGGTCAAAAACCTGTAATACGGAAGCTTGTTGAAACAAAGTAATCATCAATTTACAAGAACAATCACATGCAAAATTGCTTTCCTAACAAAACACCATTATGTGACCTGGACGGAACATTTGAAATAGCATCTATAAATTCCAAGGAACCTTCCCTATCAGCGGTTTTACAACCTTGTTTTGTTGAGTTCTTCGGATCCTTTGCTGACCTCTTACCCCTATCAGAGAGAATTAAGGGCTGTAAACCCTGAAACTTCCAGCTCAAGGTTCACTCGGTGTGACTACATCACATGCTCAGAATGTGTGTGTGTGTGTGTGTGTGTGTGTGTGTGTGTGTGTGTGTGTGTGTGTGTGTGTGTGTGTGTGTGTGTGTGTGTGTTAGACAAGTTTGGGTTAAGCTGTATAAGGAATTTTGTCAAATTTGACCCCAGTAACTCCATACTGTGTCAAAATGCTGTGCACATCAATCTATTTCATTCAACAATGTTTTGCACACACACACACACACACACACACACACACACACACACACACACACACACACACACACCACAAGAGGACTTTCAACCTCTTTATCATGTTATATTGTGTGTTGGTGTAGCCTTCTGTGTGTGTTTGTGTGTATGTTTCTATGTGTGTGTCACTTCATTAAGGGCTGCAACCCTCAGAAATCGGCTTTCCATGCATAAACCTCTTACTCTGTTTTCTTCCAACACTGCCAGCATTCACAGCGGAAAAATCCACAGCATTTTTAAATCCCCATATCTCCGTATTTTCACTGAAGCAACCAATCAATCAATTAGACTCCGAGGCAAACTACTTTTTGTCAGGCCAAACGTCATGTAACCAATTAGGCCAAAAAACCACACACAAAAAACCAACCTCTTGCTGTTCAGGCAGGCAGAGTGTGTGTGTGTGTGTGTGTGTGTGTGTGTGTGTGTGTGTGTGTGTGTGTGTGTGTGTGTGTGTGTGTGTGTGTGTGTGTGTGTGTGCTTCTTGTGCGTCACAAGATTGCCTGGACTTTGATTTAGATAGCTGCTGCAGTCAACAAAGGTAAAACACTACAAAGCCAAGCAACCATGGTAACACACACTCTTTTGACTCGATCCGATATCCCACTCTCCCACATACACACACACACACACACACACCTGTCACCTGTTAGTTTACCCAAGGCTGGAGGGCTTAGAATTACCTGTAAACTAGCTCACGTCTGTTCTACAGATGAACGAAAAGGATGCATGCATGTCAGCTTGATGGAATAAAAAGGGGAATATCATAAAGAATGTCTAGCACACATAATATACAGATTTAAATACTGATTCACTCATTTATTGATGTGTAAAGAAAACAGTCATTTAAAAAAAAAAAGCGAGTAAAGAGGAAAACAAAAGATAAAGTATTGAGACTTTGTTTCCTCCTTCTATATTTAGCCTGTAGTTAGTTACTGCAAGTTGACATGGGTCAAAATGACACAAGGTTATATAAAATCATCCATTTTGATAGAGTTATCGCTACATGTAGAGACACATTCTGATTCTGGTCAGTGAGGAGGCAGGACGCATTTACTGCACAAAAAATTAAAAATGCATCACTCATGAAAACAGCCTGTTTGTTGCTTACTTCTGTGTTGCTTTCCCTCTGCTTCCACAGCTCGATGTGCCCTCCCTCTGTTCCTTCTATTGTGTGAAGTGCTAACATGACTCCATCTCTTATCAGCCTTATCTTGCCAGACTGATGACAAAGGGAGGACAATATTCACTTTGGGAGTTCTGCTCAGTGATAAGAAGGAGCTACGTGAAACTGTGAGGTCGACGTAATAAAATGAAGTCAGTATAGGACTCTTTTTAAAAAAAATCCATTAACTGGTTATTTTGCGTGTCAAAAATGTGATATTAAACATTCAGTTCCAGCATGGGGTGACCTACTTCCTGCTTTTGACCACTTGGAGATATTCCAAACTTCCTCAGTGCTGACCATTTTGTGCTGAGGTTTTCCTTTCTTAGAGGAGACTCTGGCAACACTAAGTGTGTCAAAAGTGAACTCATAATCTGATGGTCTGTTATAATGGTCCTCCCTTTGTAATTGACCAGAAAAATAAAAAATAACAATAGAGAAAATAATAATATGACATTGTAATATCACATAATATAATTCAATACAACATAACATAATGTAATATAATATAAGAAAAAACAGACAAATAGAACATCTGACTGCTCTGACCTTATAAATGGTGTATACCAACAAGTGTATATGCGGATGTGTGTGTGTGTGCGTGTGTGTGGGTGTGTGGGTGTGAAAGAGAGAGAGAGAGAGAGAGAGAGAGAGCTAGAAAGCTGAGGCAGCAACACGTAGATGATTAACCAAGACGAAATCACATCACAACCTTTACTCACAGAGGACGTAAAGATTAGACGTTTCCTCAGTTACTAAAAGACTAGAATTTTAGAAAAAGAAAAGTTGCGGTAACTTATGGTTGATTATTTCTCTTTGGTGCAGCGCAACACAAACAACCATTACGTAAATCATAACCTCCACAGACATTCAGAGCTCAGACTCCCCGGTTCAAAGGTTGTGAACTCACATAGGAAGAGCTGGCTGGCCTGCACGCTGCACAGGAAGTTAAAGAGCAGGGCTTTTATTGGCTGCCAACCTGTTGGGTTAAAGAGTTCTAGTTATAACTGTGGAGATTAGCCATTACATTGTGTTTATGATTGATAGACGCAACTGATTCTCTACGTTTTAACAGCATGTCATTGGAGAGTGAATTGTTTTATGATCAGGCAAAAAGGCTTTTATACCATAAACACAGATTGACCACTACGGACAAATTCCATCTTTTTCTTCCAATAAATGAAATGAGGCACGGCATTATTAAAGCATTGGTCATCACTGCTGATAGCTGACCTCACTTTAAATCAACACTGCCCTCACGTGTTCCTCTCAGGAGCACTTGCAGACCTTAGTCATAGGTGTGTGAGCCAACCAACCACTCCTTGGCTCTCAGTTAATTGCAGATTATGGGAAAAGAAAACTCAAGTGTGTGTTCAACAGTAAGGAACAATGCCTCTCTTAGTTTGCCACACGATCCTGAGTGACACTGATCCAGTCTGCTAAAGAAAACAGGCCTAAGGATGCCGCCATCTTAGCTGAATGCACACACACACACGGGCACGTGGAGGCGATCGAGTCACAGTGTCTACCCAGCAGTCCTTAAAAACAGGGTCACAAGGCAGCAGAAGAGGATCAATGAAACACCAGACAGCAACACTTCAATACTGCCATTTTAACACACAACACGCAGCAAACAGATAACAGCCGTAAAACCCTATTCAAACATGCCTTCGCAAATACATACACAGAACTGCTTAATAAAAAAACAACAAAAAAAAACAACCTGCCATTCGAGGCTGAAGAATCCCTAAAAAAGCAAAGACAGCCAGAGCGAGCAGGGGGAAGTGAGACTGAAACGCTGCAGAAATCCCAGTCGAGGGGATGTTGATGGAAAAGAGGGGAGGAAAAAGAAGCAGTGAGTGGTCAGATGGGAGGATAGCTACCCCTGTTGCTTCACAGCGCTCTGCTGCTTGGCCGCCTGCTCTGGGAGTGTTAGTCCACCTCCATGAGAGACAGGTACAGCAGGGCACTGAGCACAGAGGCCAGCCTCCTCTACACACACACACACACACACACACACACACACACACACACACACACACACACACACTGAGCCAAAGCTGCAAGCATGAGAGCTGACAAGGGTGGAGCTAACTTTGTATAAGTGTGTATGATTGTGTTTCAGTAGGAAGTTTTAGTATGTGAAATACACAAACATTTCTTCTTTTTTTTTTACATTTAATGCTACTTTATTCATTGTACATTTATTTGACAGCTGCAGTTTCTAGTTTCTCTTCAGGTCTAACATTTTATAACCATCATAAGATTATTTGCTAAAGATAAAACCAGTGTTGTCCCAACCTTTTTGACTGAACAGTGTGTAGCTTGTGGTCACGCCTCTGTGAGTTTTAACAGCTCCACCAAAAAGAGAATTCCCCACTAAAATGTCTTGGTTGCATTTCAATAATTCTTTTAGGTCCTAAGAGGTCAAACTCTCACAAGAAAAAGCAAAGATTAGGAAACAAATACAGATTTGTGAATTTTTTTTCTTCTTCACATTAATGATTCCCTTCTAATTTATCATGTGACCTTTTGGAGGATCAATCACTGGAGTAAAATACCTTCATATATTCATATAGTCTTTTTCTTTTGTGCATAATGGGTACATTATGACAATAATACATTGGTGTCTGAATGCTTCTCTCTGATAACACACCAAAGCAGTTATTGCTCAAACCAACATATCTTCACTCTGTAACTAAATGGAGACACAGCGGGCATGAAACAGCTCATCTGAGAAGTAGTGTTTTATGTTGTTGTATGTTTTATGAGTTTTCTGCTTAGAGCTGCAGAAAATGGGGAAAAAATACAGGAAATGTACAAACTGGGGTTTCAATGCTTCCTCATCTTACCCTGGCATTTGGAAATGTGTGTGTCTATGTGTGTGTGTGTGTATTCAGGCATGCACGTGTGTTTTTTTGTACATAACAACGGTGAACATGTTCCTAGCACAGCTTAACTTAAGCAAACAACACACACCTTCCTGGGCAGTCAAGAGAGCAGATAGAGAGATGACTGAGAGGGGAAAAAAAGCCAGATGAGAGAATGCCACTCGTTTAGAAAGTTTCTGCCTTAAAAACTCCCTCCAGTGCTCAGAAAAGAGCAAAGAAAAGAGGGAGTGACAGATAGAGAGAGCCGTTGGGGAGAAAAAGGAGAGAGAGATGAAAGTCACACTGTGTGGTCAACAGTCTGCTGGAGTTTCAACTGCTCTTGAAACGAACCCCACTCCCTAAAGACTGAGTAAACAGGCTAGAAGAGAGTTTATTCAGCATAAAGACCAAAGAATGATGGACAGACAAAAAAGGGATTTACAAATGATAATACAAGAGCTATAAACAGACTTTAGCCCACCAACAACCAAATATAAAAGTGCCAAATAATTAGCATGACATAGGAAACAGTAAACTGGGTATAAATAAAGCAAAAGGGTGTGTTTGTAAGGGTTTGTGTGTAAAAACATGGGAATGTGTTGGAATTTTTGTAGCATTGTCCACAATAATAATTTGCCATCTATAGCAAAACCTACCAAAGTATACAGATTGCGGGTGAGCAGGATCACAGATGTGTAACATCAGGGCCTTCCTCTGAACCGGCCGGGTCAATCTAAATCAAAGATTAACTTTGTTGGTGAGAGCCAATCAGGACTCATACATGCCTCAGAGGGGTCAGGTGTTCTGGTGACTGCACAGAGGGACCATCGGTCCATCAGGTCACCGGTTAACCGTTGAACCCCACAGGAAGACTCATGAGATGGAAGAAAAGAAATTCAGAGTCCCTGTGCCTTTAATTCATTGTGTTTATCCACCAAACAATTAGTCAGGAGGACAACATTAATGCTCATGAAACTAATTTCCTCCTGTAACTCCAGCGTGACTGAGGAGACATCCCCGGTGTGTTTGATGGTAACTCTAAAATCTGAAGCATCATCTTTGAGTCTACCATTGGAGCAAAAGGCCCTGCGTAGCCTACGTCATACTGAGGGTATAACTATGACTCTCTGTGACCGCAGCTTTGTTGGTCCTTCAGTCAAGTGCAGTATAATAGTCGGACATTTCAAACACAGTCCTGCAAATACAGCAGAGCTGAAAGTTCAGCGAACATCTCACGGTGAAGAGGAGGAGTCACTTCCAGGATGTAGTGAGTTGTGAGTCGGAATTCAACTCTCGAAATGATAAAGCAGGTCCAACATAAGGAAAACCCACTGAAGGTAGCATTGGCACAGCAGAATCACACCTTAGCCACAGCAGAATATGACAAGCTAACAATTAAAAAGGCTGCTGGAGCCATGCAGGTATACGGTGATGCCTCCATCATCTGACAAATACAATGAATATTTTGTGACCAGCACTCCCTGAGAACTTTTACTGAGTCAATTCTTATTGAGAAATCATCAAAACTAAGCTGAAATGTTATTAAATAAAAAAACACTGTGATCCTTATGACCAATTTGTTTCTTTGTTCCAACACACATGTAATTGTTTCAAGTCCCCCCCAAAAAGTACAAGTAAATACTAGTATTTTAAACTTGCAATTGATCATGATTAAGAGCCTATTATTGTGATCAATAGCGCAATCCATCAGCTGGTCACTGCTGTTTGTAGCAAAGATTACTCAAACAGGTCTAAACTGTGCATTTAGGGACCATCTTCAACCACAGGTTCGTGCACATTTGGTAAACTCAGAGCATTTCTTTCAATGTTGGTACATGTGATTGACTCAAAATTACACAACTACAGTGCACATCATGACAAAGGAACATGTCATTTAAGAGGAATAAAACATATTATGCTTGTAAATTGGATCAATTCACTGTTAGTTTTGCTCTTTTGATGGGATTCGCAGACAATGATTGAATATTGACCATTCAGAATATTCTATATTGTGCTCTTTAAATTGTAAGTATACCAGTTACACACATTGTGGCTCATGATTGATTGATAAAAGCTTCCTGCTATGAGTTCTGGTATCTCTGGCTGCTTAATTTACACAACTCTGCGGTGTGCAAGAAATATTTCACATGCTTAGAAGGAGTCATTAAAAAAGAGGATCATGTCTGCTGATTATGAGCCTGACAAACACAAAGCAACACAAAGGAAATGTAGCTCCAGTGTCTCTTGTGTACATATCAGCTGCCAGCTGGAGAAAATGACCACAGCTGAGCGAAACAATGAACTTGACAGAAGAGAAGTAAGAACTGTGGCTGACCCTCAAGACACATGATGTCCGCGCACCAGGGTTCACACAGCTGAACTGTCAGCATGCTGACTGAAGCAGGATGGAGCATTCAGGGAAGCTCCGTTATCACCGTGTCACTTTCTGTCCATCTGAACTGTTTTTCTTTGGATGTGCGACTTTACCCTGAATTACAGATAGAGACTGCCTGATCAGTACGGCTCTGACTCTGTCTCCAAATAACATCACCAGGTTTCATTCGTCTTGGCTTCATTTTTTCACTTGGGTTTAGGCAGCAAAACTACTTGGTTAGGTTGAAGAAAAGACTACAATACAATAAATTAAATTACAGTACAAATGTACATGTAATATGCAAAACACACCAAATAACATTAGCGTGCTGCCATTAAGACTGTCCAGTTTATCACACTTTCGTTTCTTCCAGAATCCTCACTTCAACTTTCCTTAAATAGTCAATATTTTATAATGAACTGACAATAAGAAATCAATGTGAACGAAAGAGGTCAGTTGTTTTGATTAACCTACAAGAATTGTCACTTCCCTCTGCAGTTTGTTATGATTTTGAGGTTGAACAACTCTTTTTTTATATATACAGGTATATAATTAAAAACTCATATAAACCACATTTTGCTCAATCTGAGCCCCTTCATTTGTGTCTCTGCCTCCTGTTGCATCCATCTCTTTACTTTTCCTCTCTCTCTCTCTCTCTCTCTTCTTCTCTCCTTCCATCCATGTACCTGTCACCCTCATTCCTCTGGTTCACTCGAGCTCAAAGAAGAGCAGCAAGGGGGGGGGGAGAGAAACAAGGAAGGTGCGCAGAGGAGGGCAATATGAGAAGGAGGAGGGCAAGAAGGGGGCCAGAAATGTAGGAGAGAGAGAGAGTGTGTGTGTGTGTGTGTTGGGGGGGGGGTTGCTCGCAAACAGAGAGGAGGGGGCCGAATGTTCAGGCCTCCCTCAGCGTTAGAAAGCCCTTTTTTTCAGGTCAGACAGAGTGCTTAAGTGACCGCCTTCAGCCCACCTCAGCTTCACCACAGAGGGATGATTCCAGTTCATTTACTCCAAGAGCCCCCCTGCCTTCAGAAACTTCCCATTGGTCCCCTCAGAACAGCACCGATTCACTCAAACACCACGTTTTCTTCTTTTTCAACTCCAATAACTGCATCGGCATTGATTTAGAATGAGCCATTTCTAGGCGCTAATTATAAAGAGGAAGGCTTTGCGTTGAGTCATAATATAAAGCATGACATATACACAGGTACACAGTCATTATTCATAATCATCTGCTTTAGCTTTAGAGCTATAGCTGAAAGGGGCTTTGCCTCCGTAGGCAACCACATTCCTCCTGCTAATCAGCTAGCCTGGTCAAGGCCATAGCAGGCATTGTTTCATGCAATTACGACTGACGTTGACAGTGTCACACACTCGTGATAGAGGCTTTTGTGGCCCCCTGTGTGTGTGTGTGTGTGTGTGTGTGTGTGTGTGTGTGCGTGTGTGTGTGTGTGTGTGTGTGTGTGTGTGTGTGTGTGTGTGTGTGTGTGTGTGTGTGTGTGTGTGTGTGTGTGTGTGTAAAGGGAAATCAGCAAGATTTATGTCTGGAGGCTGGTGATATCTGGCCTACATATATTTGCATATATCTTCATTTTGCTTCTGCAGCGTCCCTCAGTCTCACACTTATACATCACTGGCTCAGGAAACAGTTAACCTTCATACTCACTTTTATGATCAAACAACGTCCCTCCCTGTCGACAAACACAGGCAAGACTTCTACAATGGCACAACTGCAGAAACATGCAACTGACGCAACTTTTCTGCCAACACAATCATTTGTGTTTCAACCGTAACGTAGAATTTCTCTTTAAAGGAAGAAAAAGTGTTCTGAATCATTAAAAAAAAGTAAATTACTTCATGAATGAAATTTAACACCAGATTACTAGACTCTCTGTCTGTCACACATCCCCCCCCAAAACACACACACACACACACACACAACAAACAGTTGTTCCATTCGGGGTAAAAGTCCACATATTATATGACGAGAACCCAGAAGACTGTTGGTTATAACACCAGCCTCTCCAAGCAGTCACTGACGCGTTCTTATCCCCCCACCTTTGACACACTCACGTAAACATACACGCACACACATACAGTGTCATGCCACTCCACTGGTTCCACTGGTTTCATTGTGAGGACACCTCTATCTTCATTCCGGCGACTGATTGGTTCAGTTGCCTTTCTTAGTCTGTTTGTCATCATTTTGGCCCAGATAAAGCAGTGAAACAGGGAAGTCTGGTGATTCAAGAAGAATGCCAGATTTCCTCTATTAGGTAAGAAGAATTAGTTAAGAAGATGAAGTCCAAGAGAAAAATGTGACTAATCAATAATCTAATCTGTAATCAATATTCTTTCAGATTAAAAGTGATTTCTTTTTAAAATACTTAAATCACAGAGTGACGCTACAACAAGAAGCGATGACAAGTTTTTAAATCGACCTTTAACCACACATGTTTACAGTATACAGACCTTCTAAAACGCTAGAAACACACTTAACACTTTACCTGTACGGCAGACTCAGGAGCGCAGGTATCGATCAGCAGGCGGAAGAGATGCACCTGGTGTGTTTGGTCTCTTGGAGTCACTTTGCACAATCACACTTGTCTGAAACCAACTCTATTTGTCCATTCACTCTCCTTGAGAGTCTCCTTGCCTGCCTGTGTCTGGGTGTTTGAGTGTGGAGGTAAGCAGTGGTTTAGTGTTTACTCTTTCTCAATGGCCAGAAGAGAGAGGTGGGGCCACTCGGCACAGGTAACCCCCCCCCCCCCCACCACCTTTTTTCTTCCTCCTTCAGGCTCTCTCTCTCTCTCTCTCTCTCTCAGCTCAAAGGAAAGGTAAGGGATAAAAGGGCAAAGGGCAAAGGGCACAACAAACGGTGATGATTCACAACAATCAGGGAAAAGTCATGAGGTAGTGTTTGAGCACGCAAAATGTATACCAGATACCGAGCAGCAGAAATCCAACACGAGGAGGTTAATTATTAACAGATGCTTCAATTCTACGGCCATGTTAGAGACTCATTTTGTCACCTCTCTAATAAAACCACAGGTATAATTCTCACAATGACGATTCATCCTCTGGGAACCATGAATGTTTCGATGAAAATTTCAGAACAATTTATCTGAAAGTTTTTTTAGAAATTTTATTCTGGACCAAAGGCTTCATTTGATTTGATTTGATTTGATTTCTCTTGATTTGGAACATGTAAAAAATAAAACACAAACAAACAAACAAACACCAAAAAAAAGCAGATAGACAAAACGAAAAGACAATAAATTGCATCCGCCAACACTTATACCGCACAATTTACATGCACGAAAAGGAGTAGGAAGAAGTGTAAACTTATATAATCCTACCCCTCAAATATCAACATCCTTGAATCATAGGTGGCAACACTTTATCTGGGAATAAAGCAGCATAAAGCTAACCATAAAAAGGTTAACATAGAGATTTAAAGCAATAGCGCCGCATCAAAGACCCTTCTCTACACCGTCTTTGATTAAAGAGAACAACCAAAGGCTTGTATTGCTCCTTGGTAAAAGTAGCAGTAAAATAGGTAGCTTTTTACCTTTTATACCAATGCTGATTCAGCGCTCTTCTCTACCTCCACTGCCGACTCAAGTGGAAAACCAATGATGGCTTTTAAATGTTTATAAAAATGGCGAAGCTAAAAAAAAAAAAAAAAAAAAAAGACCCAACAGGCTGTTTTTAAATGGGGCTAGTGATTCGCTCTTTTAGTGACCATGACTCATCCAACCCCAATATTTACTTTATGTAATGTACAACATTCCTTCAGTCGTATTAGAAAAACGTGTGACTTCTGTACGTAAATACAGTCTGAAGATAAGAGCCCAGAGACACTGTAAATAAAGAAAAGTTTACATAAAGTAATACCTGCCTGAGGCATGTTAGGATGCACCTGCTGGAGGCACTGAGGAGGGTTTTTTTTAACTGCTTTTAAAGCTCCACAGACACACAGAGGTTAGGGAGTAAAAGCACTAATGGCAGACTGTAAAAATACTTCTTTTTTTGTTTGTTTGTTTTCTTGATTAATTGGTTTGGTTTGTAAAAATACAGAAGATGGTCACAAGTACGCAGAGCTCAAAGTGACACCTTCACAAAGCTTATTTTGACCAACCAATAGAAACCTTAATTCCAAATTATTGGTGGAACCATGTGATTGTTAGCCGTGTGATTTTACATTAAACAATGACTAATTTTCTTTCATTTAATTTATAAAGAAAACATCATTGCAATTAAACAATTAAACATCCAAGTACCTTAGATTTGAACTTCATGACCTGACTAAATGTACATTTCACCACTGATTACACATTTCTGTTTTTTTTGCCACAGTGATTATGATGATTTTGAAGATTTAGTTTCAGCTAACAAAGTGTTAATAATTAGGGTTGCATGATAATATTGGCACATCATTCGTGTCGATGGAAAAAAAAAGAAGTAATATTGGTCCAAAATAAACATTTCTGCCAACGTGACAATATGAAAAGCATTTTATATCTACATCCACCGGTGAGTGATCACGATAGGAGGAAGCATAATAATATGTTGATTCCACTTCAGGAGAGACTTGATGTTCTGTGCAACAAGAAAGATGTGCATATATTTGTATTTGTACTGGGAATCAGCCAAAAATGAGTTGGAATATATGCATGCATGCATATATTCATGCATCACTGTAATAAGTTTTGTCAGGTTGCATCAAGCATGAATTGAAAGTCGCTTTGCTGGCGACACAATGGAGGTAAAGAGAATACAAACTGGACTGAAGCTGCCACATTCAACTCATATTGTCAGTAACACACATTGAGGTTCAGAGAGAATAACAAAGAAGTATTGTAAACTTCAACAACCCTTAAAGAGATGGGATGCCCTTCAATACAACACAAGTGTGTATATCTGTGTTTTTGTGTGTGATTGCCATTATACAAGTGACACATTAACCAATGACTCTGTTAATGAAGGACATGCAATCACTGATTCTTGCCTTTTTGGCAGCACACACACACCCACACACACACACACACACACACACACACACACACACACACACACACACACACACAGTCTATGTAGATAGCCAGTTCAAAGTTTACAAATGAAGAAATTTATTCTCTGCTCAACAGGCTGTAATAAGGTTGGAGTTTAAGGCCGTATGAAGCCATAAACCTATTTTAAAATGGGGGAGAAGGGAGGTCTTTATTACTGGCACACTATATCCCACAACACCCCATCTCACGCACACACCAATCAATTCATTTAATTATGATTATATTGTGTGAATCAGATACCAATAAAATGTTGACAATTCCTTATTGGTACTTAAAGTAGATGCAGTGGATTTTTTTGAGGGAAGGAGAAATAAAGTACTATATATATATATATATATATAAAATTAGAACTCAGTAGAGTGCAAAGGGCCCAACAGTTGAAAATTTATTGAGGTTTATTCTGGCCCAAGAGTGATCCTCCCACCAAGTTTCATGGAAATGTGTTCAGTAGTTGTTGCGTAATCCTGCTGATAAACCAAATAACCAAGAAACAAATGGACATGGGCGAAAACATAACCTCCTTGGTGGAGGTAAATATACATTATAAATTATTCTAGGCACTTATCGGGGGCAGTAATGGAAAGCAAAAGTTAAGTTCTGTCTGTCTGCGCTGCTCAGAGTCGTGATGCATCGTCAGGTATATGATTAAGGCTTTTTATTTATGATACTGCAGCTTTATTAAAAGCATCACAATAACAGCAAAAATCGCACCGATCACACGATCGATCGATCAAAATATACGTCACTTCCGTCACTTCTGCGCATGTCACACGGCTGTTCTGATTAAATGTGGTGCCAAATGTAAACACCTGATCGTATTACATCACAACTCATACTGATACTGATATTCTGCATGATGTGAAGTGAAACAGTGACAATATGGTAATGAAACTATGGGGTTACAGTAAGGTAATGCACTTTTTAACATACATGGAGGGGTCACTGAAAAATATATAAAACATATTGGATTAAGGTTCCCTCAACGTACGGCTGCAGCAACATGGTTTTGAAATAGGAAGCTCAAAGAAAAGAGGCACAAAGCTTGGAACACACTATCATATTCCAGCTGTTTAGTTACAAGAATAAAAAGATAACTTTGATCGATACATCTATCTAAAATATTGTATTCTCACTCAGTAAGTATTTTCATATACCTTCACCCATTCTGACTTTTTTCACATATGTGTTCCCATATTTGACATTAGTGTGAAATGATCTGTTGACCCACATCTACAGCGAAGATGCTGCTAAACAACAGAGTAGCTGGTATGACAGTCCTTCATCAAAATTAACAAAATAGCGGTCAGGGAATTCTTTTCTTGAATTATTTACTGTGGCAACAGTTTTTGTGGTGACAATCAGCTTCTCAGGCTGAGGGAAAGAGGGCATCTTCCCATATATCAATTTACATTTGCTACTTCCTGTGTCACAGCTAGTCATTGCTGTGATCCTCCACGTCCACCACGGCTTAGTGTTAATGAAAAATTCTAATCTGTCTGTTCACATGAGCAGGAATCAGATCCATATCTTATTTAGGACGACATACCAAAGCTTGTGATCTGTGCCGCTGACGCCGACATCTGAATCACATTTTAGAAAAATGAGAGAACAAATCAGATTTGATGCACTTTTGTTTGCAGTGTGAACAAAACACTGTAAATCATGGGCTGAATATAAAGTGACACCAAGACAATACTTCTGTAGTAAAGCCACAGGTCATGCACTGAAGACAGCAGTGCAGATGGCTATCAGCTCGCAGCTCATAGAGATAGAAACACAGACATGTGGGAACTGGATGAACAGGTCTGATGTGAAGCTGCACACAAACAGCTTTGCAATGGTCACTGAAACAGATGGGGGGGGGATGTTAAAGACTGAAGAAGAGTCGGCTTTGTTTCCGTCTACTGTTTTGTTTCTAACTAAACAGACCCACACATATATATTAATATCACTAAGCATGTTGGCAAAAACACAAAAGGCGATTTAGAGAGAAGTAAAATTGTGCATTTTAGTGACAGCAATTTTATGCATATTGGATGTCTTTCAATTCAAGAATAATTTAGTCTATTTAAATGTTTATTAATGTCATTTTCGTAATTGAAATTGTAATTTTTACTGTTGAAAACAAGCTGGTACCGTACATTTACGTTACTTTCATCTTTAAAAATAACATCTATTGTTCCATATGCACACACAATATTTGTCCATCATGTGTTTATGACAGAACAATAACAATAGTGGTCAAAATATTGCTATTAAATGCTTAAATGCACATGCACATCCACACACTAATGTGTCCTAAAATACTAAAACTATCAGGAGAAAGTGAGATTTAAGCCTTAATTAAAACATGATATAATTGCTGGATACATTTCAACATGTTTGCAGAAATACTGAATGAAACAATGTCACTATTTAGTATTGTATTGTATATAAACGTCCTATTATTTAGGATTAATGGAAACATAAACACAAAAATGTGACTGCACTGAAATTTGTGTTACCCCCACAGGGTATATGAGGCAGCTGACAGGTGACAAATTAGTTGTTTGACAAGAAAATACTAGCAGACTGCAGAAATACACCTTCATCCAAGTTAATATAAATATCTTTTCTTCTTTTTTTATTCAGCTAAAACTGAAACTGAGAGCAGAGCTCATTCATTAAAATTTAAACTAAGACTGCTAATGTTAAAACTAATTAAAACTAGATGGGGTGACATTCAAATCAAGCACTCAAGACGAAATAGAAATTAATTAAGATAAAAAAAAACAGTAATTTCTTGCTCCACCTTTTTTTTACTGACATCTTATAACATTATATATTTTGCCCTGTCATTCATAAGACGCACATGTTGGAGGCTGAAATGCAGGCAATCAGAGGTGAATCTAAGCTGTTTGATCTGGATCCTCAGCCTCAGCTGACCTCCAGCACCACCATCACACACAACTCACAGGTGAGAGACAATGGAGGTGTGTGTTCTAGTGTGAACAGAAAGAGTCCACGGCCAGCAGGGAAACACTTCCTCATTCAAAGGTACCTCACATCCGATAACGACTATCAGCCAATCCCAAATTACCTCTTAAGATTACCAGTAACAACTCAGCAAAAAAAGACACACACATACACACAGTATCTGATATTAAAGTCCCACATTTTTCTTCCATTCTGATGAAAGATGTTTCCCCTTTTGCCTAGAATTTGGTCAGCTGACACTCCAGTCATGTGGCTCGTCACTAACCAATGGCAGGCCAGGGGCATTGTGTGTTTAATGCTACAATCATTGGCAAGGTCAAGGAGACAAGGACGAAGAGAGAGAGAGAGAGAGAGAGAGAGAGAGAGGACGAGAGAGGTGGGGGTGTGTCAGAAAGATTTGACGGAACAAAAAGGCACCATAGAAGAAGAAACAGAGTCATCCTCATGACTTATAACCACACTGAAGCCACTTATTATTTGACCAATGTCACGTCATCATGGGTGACTATCCTCTCGCTCCCAACACCCGGAAACATGTCTAACGTCATGTGATAGAGGTTAACCAGCATGACGTTGAAATATAGAACAAGACGCAATAATAATAATAGGCTAGGTCTTGTCCGGTTAGTTTTGGAAATTTGTAGTTGTGTGGACACACACACACATACATACAAACACACAATACAAACAGTCCAGACAGTCTGACAGGTTGTAAACCAACCCATTGATGACACCTGAGGTGTTTTTGTCTTTTTTGTTTTTTATGAACTGCTTCCTTTTGAGAACTCCCCAACCTTTATTTAGCATTGTCAAGGCTAATTGTTACCAATTTACAGCAAGCACTATTGTTCACGTGTTATCTTTTCAAGGAGTTTCCATGCCAAATGGAACACGCTTCAATACAATTACTATTATAAACTTCCGCCAAGGCCCAACAATCATCCGGATCATCACCAAAATTTAATCATGCTAGGGTCCATCTTTGGTGAAAGATTCAAAATTCAATCATGCAAATCCGTCCACTAGTTTTTGCATAATCCTGCTAACAAACAGACAAACAAGAGCACTCAGAGAGCGCAAACCTCCGCCAAGGCCGCACAATCCTCAACAATTTCACAATTCCAGCAGTACCAGTCCCATCTGATGAAAACTGACACTCACAATGTTAAAATTAATACTTTAAGAAATTCATGGATCCAGATCCTGAACCCTGATCCTGATCATCACCAAAATGTAACAACCTCTAGGATATGCTAGGATCCGTCTTTGGTGAAAGTTTCATGCAGATCTGTCCTTTAGTTTTTGCATAATCCTGCTAACAAACAGACAAACAAACAGAAACGATCACATAACCTCCCTGGCGGAGGTAAATATAGTGTTTACATGTAGTACCTCATTATTAAACAGCAGGATGATAACTAAGAATACAATATCTGTAAAAGAAAAAAAATTAATATAGACGGATCAAAAAAATCATAACATTTTAATAACTAATTGGAATGTCATCTATGTGCATCCTCTGGCAATCTGAGGCCTCCTCGTCTCCTGGAAAGACAAATATCTGGAGCAAACACACAGATCAGGAGAGTGAGAGGCTGAATGAAAAGCTGGAGGAATTCTGTTTTGGCCAGCTCCAGCTGATGGCCCACGAAACACAGAAACACACAACAGCTGAATTGCTCAACAGTTTCACTCACACCACATCAAAACAAGGTTTTATGACGATAAAAAATAAATCATCCCGAGAAACTAATCTAGGTGTAACCAACTTGTTCACCTGGTTTCAAACTCAATGACGCGCTGAAACCAAAACCAGAGAGTGTGTGAATAGGTAAGAGAGAGAAGAGAGAGGGAGGTGTGTGTGTGTGTGTGTGTGTGTGTGTTTGGGGTTGGATCTTATCACAAGATGAAGCGTTGCACCGGTAGTTTCATTCCCCCAAACCTACTCACTTCCACTCACCTCTCAACACCACTTGCATTTGGTTGCCTTCCATTCCAGAATCAAATCACCCACTGCGCACACACACACACACACACACACACACACACACACACACACACACACACACACACACACACACACACACACACCTTGTCTGTTGGCCTACTGTCCAGACAACTAGCCCATTGTGTGTAGCAGCAGGTATGCAGAGAAGAGCCTGTTCGAAACAGTCAATTGGACGTTCTGTTCTGGGACAGGTTCACATTTTTTGCAGTCTGTTTTAAAGCAGTACCAACATGCCCACATGTGCATCAAAGCAGTTATTAGTTGCTGTAATTGTTCCTGCTGTCCAGGCTGCCCATGAATGGATCTACTCCTAAAGTGATTACGATGATAGTGTCCTGGTTCCCCAACCGCTGACATTATAGAATAAGATTAAGGTGGGATCAATTAGTTTTCTTTTAAAGACAGAAAACCATCCAGCTGAAAGAGACGGAGGAAAGGAGTGAAGGAGGGAGGCGAGCAGGACACAAGGAGAGAGGATGGAGGGTTCATCAGTGTCACCACACAGGGGGCGTGGGGGGGTGGAGTGGAGGGGGTTACGCTGAGGTAAGAGGTTGAACAGCAGAAGGCGGGGGTCTAAGGGGAGGAGGGGGAGTGTTGATCCAGCCTTCACAGTGAGTGGATGTCACCTGTTTACACATTCAACAGTGTGCAACGGTCCCTCGGCATTCTCAGAATGGTTTCACAATATCTCCCCCTTGATTTTTATCACATCAACTCGTATCAATCCGTGTCGATGGGTCCGGGTTCTGAGACGTCTGCTTCCTCCCCGATATCACGGAGGTGAATGGGATTCTGCTTGTGGTGGTAAAAGCATTTAATAGCATTCATCTCGATGTGGCATTTTTCATTGAGTTTTTCAATGAGTTCTGATTCCAAACTTTTTTTTTAAAATTTGTATATTTCATTAATCATAATTGTTTTTCCCAATTAGTAGACCACATGTATGTCCCACAAGGCAGTTTGTGGTTTTGCGTTTCTGATCAGTGGTCTGTAACGTTTCACCTGACCTTTTAGAATCTGCTCGGCTCGCTTGGAACCGCAACAGAGCAGGTACTGAAAAAGTAGTACCTCGACTTCGAGTCGAGTCGAGCTGGTGCTATGCAGTGGAAATGGGCCTAAATTCTCTATTTCTTTGACTTAGCTGCTAACTGCTACTAGCTGCTTTTTAAATCCTCCAGTTGTCAAAACGTCACCCCCGTCCTGTCTCACCATCTCACTGGCTCGCCCGTTTAGACAGACGTCGATTCGGTGCCATTACTACCTTCACTTCCAGCTCTGAGGTGTAACAATTCACATTTATTCAGAACGGTGAAGTGCGATACAAGCACAGCAGTCCCTCCTGGAACAGGCTGGGTTAAAAGTGATATGGTCTGAAGAAGGAGGAATTCGGAGTGGTCAGACGGTCAACACCTAACTTAGACAAAGGAGACCGCTGTTCGATTCCTGATTCATACGTTGATGCCAGTTTCTTTGAACTGTTCCTCACATTAAGCGCTCATTTTAACTCGAACCATGACGTTCCCTTAGCCTTAATTTAAACTAACCTTACTCATATATTTCAGATCATAGAATTATTTAGTTTTTCCTATGTGACTTATTCTGGAGTGCATGGAGGAAGACAAAAACTTCATGCTTAATTTGAAGATCTGGATTGATAGAGATATTGTATATCCTTTATGGTAACCTGGTCTAAAATACGCCCTAATACCAAATTCCAAAGCATCTACTGGTCTGGCCTCCTTTTCCCTCTTAGCCCTTACATGTGTGAACAAAGTGAAAGTATTAAAAAATATTTCTCACTATATGAAACTTCTACCTGTATGCTCTAAACTCATTTTTACCTGTTTCAACTTCCCCCCTCTCGTCTTGCTGCTATTCAGAGTTTGGCCTGATCAGAGGAGAGCTGCAGAGGGAGGTGTAGGAGGGGGGGGTTGATAGAGGGGAAGAATGTGACCATTGTGCTTTCCAGGTATGTGTATTTGCGACAAACAGAAAGAGAGGGAGAGAGGAGAGGGAGCGTGATCAGATCTTGTTACAGGTGTCTCATAAACAACACAATAGTGCCAACAGGTTCCTCTCCCTCCGTCCGTCAGCTGCAGTCGGTTCTTTACTCTGCAGCTTTAGATTTCTGCCTCAGTATTGGTGGATTAGTCTTATGGCTTTGTCACGCACACACACACACTTGGCTGAATCTGTGCTTCCTCATTATAAGAATGAAATGATCATGTGACAGTCATGTGACATGACCATAAATGTGTACGTCTTCCCATGCCATTCAAGATGTTTCTCTTCCTACAGCCCGACGTGTTCTGAATAATATTTTCTCATCAGCTTCCTCCTTTAAAAAACATCTGCTCGGCCTTCGTCGAGTTAAAAATATATATGTTTTTCTATTTTTATTCCTGCTTCCCTCCGTTTCTCCACCGTTGTCTGCGTTCCTGAAACCAGTTGAGCCCAAACACAACACCACTAAGGTCACAGAAGAACAAGTCCACTTTTAAATTCCTGTCTTCAATAACTGTTTGTCCCTCTTTGCCATTGTGGAATGTGATACAGTGGGTTGAGAGATAAGTATCATTCTGAAAAATTGTTCACCTCTTGAACCTTCTTGCGCAACCATAAAATGAAGCCACAGCCACTGAATGGGAGGCAGGCAGGTATGGAGAGACAGAAAGGACAGTCATGCTCACTGCTATACACTAACCATTTTACTCAAACCTATTTTTGGTTTTGTTTTTATGCGAGGCAGTTTGAAAAGGCGATGTGTCATCACCTCATCAGGTCTGACTAGCACTTCAACACACACACACACACCTTTCACACACCCTAAAACTTTGGAAATATTTTCAGTATTCACCTGGGATAATAGAGAGATGAAGGTACAGTAACACAGGTCGTTTAAACGTCAATCATTTCACTGAAAAACGGTAAAGAATTATTGCATTTTGGCCTATTATTTACACAAGAATGGCGTTTTTTGGGCCTTAGTGACGGAGGAGTGTCTTGTTCTCCTGTTCTCCATGGATGAATGTCAGCAAATAGAAAGTTAGTAAATTAAATATGACTTTTCTCTCACATTTACAGCATCTCCAAGCTATTAGCATTATTTTATTTATAAGTTAGGCCGTCTGAAAATTAAATGCTAATGAATTATCCACTCTTTTTAACATGTTCATAGTATATTTTCCATTTTCCTATCCTTATTTTTAAATTTTTTAAAACTTAATCGACTTGAAAAAAAAATTGGCACCTCTTTTTTGTAGAAAATCACGATTTTTTTTTTTACTGTAAACCACATATTATTCAAGGAATAAAGTGGAAATTTAAGATTACAGTATAATGCATCAGTGTAAGCATAATATGAACATCTTCCAAACATTAGAGTTGAAAAAATGACAACGTTTGATCTAAAAAAGTGTTGAGAGACACGGCTGGACTTTGAAAGATCAGCTGACCTTAAAATGACAAACATAAATACTGAAACTGTGCACAAATGTACAGCATATTATACAGAACCCACAGGCACATGTGCGAGTTCAACTACATGCAGTTTGTATGACAACAGGATACCCAAGACCAACTGGCACCCTGCTCAACCAGTTTCTGAAAAACACACACCGGCACATGACAACTCGTCAGGACGGCAAATGAATGATCACGCACACACGGAGACACACACACACACACAATCTCCATACAAATAAACATTGAGTCCCCTGTTCCATAACCTTGTAGTGAAGGTTATAGCAGTCCCAGCTGAAGAAATGTCCTTTCAGATACCCACTGTGTGCATGTGTGAGTGTGTGTGTGTGTGTGTGTGGTGGTGGTGTGTGTGTGTGTGTGTGTGTGTGTGTGTGTGTGTGTGTGTGTGTGTGTGTGTGTGTGTGTCTCCAGGTGAGAAAACACACCATGTCCCATAACAATAGCCTGACAGAACTGTTAAGATTAACATGAGAAAGAGACAGAAAGGAAAGAAGAAGACATGACAGTTCCCAGCCGACCTGTAGGATGATGGGAGGTGTAGTCACTGTGTTGCTAGTAGGTCTTCTACCACCATTCAAAAGCAAAGATCCCGATTGTCACTTTCTCATCTTCTCTTCCTCTTCTTCTCCTCCTTTGCGCTGCCTGCTGGCAGGTTCTCTCCGGCCTCTTGTTCGCTGTCAAGGCGTCTCCTGTCTTCAATGACAGATCCGCCAAAGCACAATCAGAGGAGATTTCAGACTCATCTAACAAAACACAGCGACAGAGAGGACAAGTCAGAGTTTCTCTTCTCCTTTTGGAGTGGTTTTTTTTAGGGGGGGGGGGATTCTGACTCAGATCCTCTCTGTTTGTCCTCTCCTCTGCTCCAGTCAAGACAGCACTTGTAGACGCAACAGCGGGAGACAAGAGAAGAGGGAGAGAGGGAGAGGAGGCTAGCTCACAAGGTCTCGAAGTGGAGGAGAGAGGAGAGAGGAGAGAGAGAGAGAGAGAGAGAGAGAGAGGCAGCGCTGAAGGTGGCGGTGTTGAGGGAAAGAGCTAGACAGAGAGGGAGGGAGGAATGGCAGTGGTAATTAGTGAGTCTGTACCTGACTCTCACTGACATAAGCCCCACATTCCTCAGAAGCGTGGAGGGGGAGAGGTGAGGGAGAGGAGGGAAGAGAGGAAAAAGTTCTGAACACACATCAGCACGCTAATGATGCCAGAGAATACCTCCTCCTCCCCAAAGCAAACAAAAAAAACCTGTCTTCCTTACAGTAAACCACGGCTGACGTGTCGCTCAAGTCAAGGTTGCATGATGTTGAGGTGCTGCTCTGCGTCCTGCCAAATACCTCCTCACAGGTATTAAGTCTGGAGTCTTGTCATTTCAGTAACACAAACACTCTCTATCTTCCTACCTCCAGCCTCTTTCTCTTTCAATCTGTGTATGGTGTACACACTGCCTGCTCCTAAAACTCACCAAACCAGAATCTGACTGACCAGATCCCTCCCTCCTATCATTCCGGATGGGAAATGCTATCCTCCCTCTGTGTGTGTGTGTGTGTGTGTGTGTGTGTGTGTGTGTGTGTGTGTGTGTGTGTGTGTGTGTGTGTGTGTGTGTGTGTGTGTGTGTGTGTGTGTGTGTGTGTGTTTGTGTGTGTGTGTGTATGTGTGTGTGTGTGTGGGGGGGCCCTGAATCATGTCAGCCACAGCAGCATTCTGCACACCTAAACCAAAACCTCACACAACATGTTCATTACCGATCAGTGCGCACACACACACACACACACACACAGACCGGCCTTTTGGCTCATTCACAAATATATAAACCTCTGATGTCACGGTGACACAGCATCTTGACGTTGGTAGATACCGCTTGTAATGACAGCTTTCACTAATAACCACTCACACACACACACACACACACACACACACACACACACACACACACACACACACACACACACACACACACACACTCGGATTTCTTGTGTTGAACTGTCAGCATGAGAATGAACCCAGGGAAACGTGAAACTGGAAAGGTCCAGTTTCTCACCTTTGTTCAGAAGGTTGTTGCTCTAAACCTGAACTGCAAGAAAATAATAAAGATATATTCTGGTTCGACTAGTGTTTCTCATTCTCTCATTCTAATCCTTTATATTTATATTTCCACCCACTCTTCATTCCCTGTCACCCTTACTTGTTTAATCACGTAGGACAGTTTTAACACGCCAGACCTCCCCTCATTCAACATTGTGTGCCACTGTGTCTGTGCGTGTTTGCCTACCTTAATTCCTTGAATTTCCTTCTTCCAAGAGGGTGAGTGCAACGCCTTTGGGACAACCAGTTGTCAATAAGACGCACAGAAAGACAGAGAGAGAGAGAGAGAGAGTCACAGAGAGAGAGAGAGACACAGGGAGAGAGAGAGAGAGAGAGTCACAGAGAGAGAGAGACAGTCACTGACATCCGTGGTCGAGAACAGAAGAAAGAAGTGAGGAAGCTGGATTTCCGTGTAGAGTAACAACACACCATGCTAACACATACGCATATGAAGTTCCTGCACACACACACACACACACACACACACACACACACACACACACACACACACACACACACACACACACACACACACACAGCAGGGAACTTTTGAGTGTGTGTTTAAGGGAAGCTGAGATTGTGTCAGACGTGCTCATACAGAGAAATAAGGTTTCAACACAGTGGCTGAGCTCTGGGAGGAGGCCGGAGCCGTTGGATGTGTTGCTCAATACATTTAACGTTAATGCTTACTTAACAGAATTCACAGAACTTTAATAAAGTGTGCAAATACAGAAGCATTCGTGTCGCAGAATGTCAGTTGGTTGTGTCGTGACAGTGTGTAGGTAGAAAACGGCTGTCTACCCTCAGGATAGTGTTTTAGCTCATTAACATCAAATACATACAATAATGCTTTTAGTTTGGTATAGTTGTGTTTGACTGAAGTGATCTGAGTGACAACCATGTTTTCCTATAAGATACATTAATGTTACGCATTTATACTGAAGGGGCTTTTGGAAGTCATGCACAAACTAGTGAATTATCATAGTATAATAACCTTATAGTATTCAAAACAGTTACACTCAATGATGGAAGACGTTTAAGTATAAAGTTGTAGGAAAATGGAAACGCTCAAATAAAGCATCAGTGCTTCAAAGTTGCGTTTATACAATCAATAAATTAGTCGATAAAACATTTAATAGTCTTGCTAAATGTTCATTGGCTTGTTCTGTATAATATAAACCTATAGTGACTGATTTTTGTGTGTTTTCTATTACATTGCAGAGTTGTGAAATGCATGCTGTCCATACATACAGAATTAAAGTCACACTGTAATGCAGTCCAGTCTGGAGAGCATCTTTCTTCTTTTTCTTAGACTGTTTTCATGTTGAGTCATGGTGGAATGCAGATGGTTGTTCACAAACCAGTGGGATACCAGTGGTGGAGATAGAAAAAACTTTATTTTAATTGGAGGGGCAGGTTTGGATGTTATAGGAGGTGTGGATAGAGTTCATTAAGAAGTAAAAATGTTTATATTAAGTTGTTTTGAAAATATTGTTTAGTGATTTTTAGTCTTTGTAAAAAAGTAAGTAAGCAATTAAATTAAAAAAAACATTCTATTATACAACAATAAATGAAGCAAAATAACGTAATTAATCTGTAATTAAGTTAAATGATATTCTTCTGTCTTACAACTTAGACCAACTGCAGACATCTGGAAACATGTCATCATCACTACAGCAAGATTATCAAAACCCCTTTATTGTTGATAGAACAAAAATAAATTGCTATTGGAGGTAATTTTGTAACTGGGCTTTGTTTTCTCTTTCTTTCCCACTGATGCTTCTTTTCAGTGATGTTGCCAAACAGATCTGACTAATTCTGTGAATAAAAAGTCAGAAGGATTTTAAAGGAGACGAGGAGATCAATAAATACATGTGTGGTTTCAGCCAGTAAATGGTTAGCTTAGTTGAGTATGATGAGTGGAACAGAGGGTACAGCTAGCCAGGCTCTGTACAAAGGTTAAAATAAATAAATAAATAAACCTACCGGCTCATCTGCATCTCACTGATCAGCAGCAGGTTATCTGATCCGTCTCATCCAGACAGACATGTTTTAAAGCAACGAGTTCTGGTTTCACAGATTTTACTGTGTGGATTATTTTTTCACTTTTTCTTAACCAATGAGAGTTGAGGGAGGTTATGAGATCACTCATGTTTGTTTGTTTGTTTGTCTGTAAGGTATCTTGAAAAGTTGAAAACAGATTTTTAATGAAATTTGATGAAACTGCGTGAGATTTTTTGAGATGGATTATGGGCTCGGATGCAGATTCTGGATAATTTTTCTATTTTTTCAACACAGAGATACGGTGTTTGTTTGTTTGTTTGTTTTTACATTTTGTCACTATTATGAAAAAATATGATAATATGCCAATCAAAATAAAAACTATCCAGGCATGGATGCCTACTGTATGTAGAACTGGATTATAATCTGGATCTTGGAGGTTAATCTTTGTACTTGGAGGGTATTTGGCTAAATGTATTGGTTCCCAGTGTGATAATGGAGAAGGTAGAGATGTCACTGCCACCAATATTTGACATAATGTGGATTCAAATGGATTTCATGTATCTCTGATAAGGAAATGAAATCTAGATGAAGAATCGATCAGGATCCATCTTTAAAGAAAATCATAATTTTTGTCCTTACTGATGATAAACACGCGTTTCCAAATACTAGTAGAAGGATTTCATGGGTCAAGGAATTGAGTGGTATTAGCTCATTTAGCATGAGGCAGATCTGAGTGAAGTGACCTCATCATGAGATGACGTCACTGTTTCGGGTGCTGACGATCTCAAGACAAAATGGAATGCACGTATTGTTCACATTCCTTCTCTCAGAGACCTGAACGCTGATTGGCAAAAATTTCTTGAGTAAGAAAACTATTTTCTGATTGTTCAGGCTTTAGTGATGTTTGAGGTATGTGCTCCTTCAGCAATTTCTAGTTTTACTTGTTATTCATCTCCCGCACACTAAAGTCAGATTGCTATCAATCCCTCCGGCAACAAGGAAATAAAAGCAATTCTCAAAATATCTAAATATTTCTTTGGCATTGACGGAAATAATGGCGAAAAGAAGCCAGGCCAGATGTTTGTCTGTTTCCAGGCTTTCTGCTGAGCTAACCATCCAACCGTCTGCTGGCTGTAGCTTTATAGGAAGGAGAAATATAAAGCCATTACAGAAAATATGGTCAAAACTAATAAATAGGATCCAGTTTGTGATAAACTGTGATCATCCTTTAATTATGGCTTCCTGGATCTTCAGTTTTTATACACACACAAAGCCAGTGAGGCGTACACATGCAGTCTTTTCACATGGTGTAAACAAAAGCAAACTCTTCCCACAATAAGCAGCTCAGACCCTGACCTGGTTGGTAGACAAAGGAGAGAGAGACCTGAGACACACAAGGCCGAGATTCCCAGGAAAACGCTCCGCTGATACTTCTAAACACTCAAAACAAAGCGACGGGAGAAATGCATCTGATCACCTGCAACAAGTGGTTCCAGTCGAGCCAAAACAGACACACACTGCCAGGAAAACCGAGAGAGGAGGAAAACCAGGATCGTGATGCTATTGTATCTGCTGGATTACTGGATTCATGACGGCTTTGTTTTTATTCTGCTACATTCATTCCTGTAATTGTTTTTTTTACTTTCTGTGTGTGTCTCTCTTGTGTCACACAAATAATAAGAGCACAAATCTGTGATGTAGCAAATCTGACCTTTTTATAAAAGTTTGTCACAAAAGTTAAAGTGTGTGTTTGTGTGTGTGATAGAGAGAGAGAGAGAGAGAGAGAGAGAGAGAGAGAGAGAGAGAGAGAGTGTTGTGGTTCTAATAGACTCTAATTGGATCTTGATGAGTGAGACAGATTTGACCCAACTTGATGAATCCCGCTAAAGCTAACACAATAAACACACATTGTGCCCAAAAGTATGTGGACACCATACCGTTTCATTTCTGTTTATTTTTGTTGTTTTTTGACAGTAACACATTTATTGATTTTAAGGGAAGGGTTGCTACAACAGGTTATCACTATTACACTATTACAAGAAATAGGATTAGAATGAGAGACCCTGTCCACGATAAAATGAAAACTGAACTTAGCCATGCTTTAAGTCTACACTCTTCAATATTCAAAAGCATTTTGGTTTTTACGTATACTGTAGGTCCAACAAAGGTCCTAAAAGGATCTTCCAAACATCGTATTTCATCTACTGAGATTAAACACAAAGGATGATGTCTCTATAATTACATTTACCCAATACAGTATTTTAAATCTGGTCATTTTTACCTTACAACAGTTCTGGAGTAAGTTATGATACCCATCATTTGGTATTTGACATCTGAACTGAATCATCTAATCGAGACTTCAATAACTTTGACCCAGAATCATCTCATGGAAACTGTCATATAGCAGGTTATTGATGTTCATGGATTTTGAATGAGATGGCGACGGGTGTAACGTATGATTGTCCACATACTTTTGGGCACAGATACAGCAGCAGGCTTCATGGTGAATATTCTTGCAGAAGGTCACTGAAGCAGACAAAACACCTTTAAAAGAATAGTGTAAACACCAAATGTGACTGAGGCTGGGTGGTGTGAGTCTGTATAGGTAGATTTATTAAAGAGGGAGAAGAAACTTCCAACACTGTACAGCTTCCCGTAAAGATTAGCCCTTTATTGAGAAAATTCCAGGTCAGCTTATGGCTGCACGATCCGCCATCTCCAACCGGGCCGATTATTGAATCCACACAAATACACACACACACACAAAACACACGGGGAGCAACTGGAGCCCTATTGTGAGGCGACATTGATGACGCGTGTTGGATGGGATAATCTCTCCAGCTGTACTCTCACACCCGTGGAGAAGTGAGGCTCATTTGGCCCCTAAAAAGCTTGCGGGGGTTGTTTTTTTTCCACACAATGATGAACCACCTCCTGTTTTTTTTCGGGTTTTTTTCTGGCAAGTTCTGGCAAGATAAGTGATGCAGATGCTGTGTGCATGTCTGTTTGTACCTTGTGCTGATACCGGAGTTCATTCTGTACCTTGTTCATGCAGCAGAAAGGCTGATAAGGAGAGTCAAGTTCATAGATTCATGATATTCAAGTGCTCAGATCAAATAGAGGCTGGAGGCTGGCTCACAAATGGGTCACATGCTGCAGGAATGAAGTTGCACTGTGTCACTGGCATAAACCAGGAAAACGTCTCCCTCTGTTGGTCTGATACATACTCACATAGCTTTGATTGATCAGTTTTTCTTCCAGTCACTATTTATGATTGTCAGCATCTCTTTTCCAAAAATCAGAAAACAGATTTATGTCTTAATGATGTCCAGCTTGGATCATTAACAGGGACAGACTCAGCATTTTTTTAAATTACAAAGCTGTAATTTTCATTAATAAAAACCTGACAATGATTTTAGAAAATCCTTTCAGTGTCAGAAAACAAGAGATGGGAAATAAAAAACAGCTGGGAATAAAAATAGCAAGTGAATTTTAAGTATTTTTAAGACAATCTTTGTTGCTGATTATATTACTGTTAAAGTTAAAAAAAATTTAAAAAACAAGTAAATATCAATTTAAATTTGAATGTTTACTTTCAATGAACAAACTATTCACTGGGGTTTTACACATAAGATGTTGCTTTCAGTGACACAAAGAAAAGCAGAACATCATAGTGATTTAAAATAGAAACATGGATATAAAAACATGCAATATGTGTTCTTCATGTACTCGACTGTAAAGGTGTAGAAATGTTTAAATAATTTGTTTAACATGTATTCAGTCAAACAGAACTACAACATTACAACATTACTACATTACTAATGGGAGAAAAAAGAAAACCTGCCAACATTGTTGTGGCATGTCAGACAACATTTTACATCTGGCAGGAGTAAAAGGTTCAGTCAGAACAAGTTCTCTCATGCAGCTAAATGATAGGTAGGCGGGATGTGAACACATGTTTGGAACAGTTTCAACCTTTACTTTTATGCAGACTCTAAAGAGCACTTTGATGCCACTGATGAGGTGCAAACTGTGCCAGTGGAGGAAAACATATCCAGATCTGTTACTGGAGGAATATGTGAAAAAACTCCACAACAAGTAAAAGTCCTGCATTCACACAATGTAAAAAAAAATTCCCCCCCCAAAAAATCTAAATTTTATGAAAAATAACTACATTTTTATAATAATTTTCTGTTTATTTAATTTCATACAAAACTGTAAAATTACAGAATTATTTTTAAATGTAATACCAAAAATGACAAATTACATTTTTTTTCATTTTACAGAAAAATTACTTTATTTATACAGTATTTTTCTACTTTCTTAAACTACATACAAACAGTGCTGGCCGTGACCAATTTGGTGCCCTAGGCAAGATTTTAGTTGGTGCCCCCCTTTGCATCGTAGTCAATTTCACTACCAATCTTCATACACTCACACAGAAACTGCATGTATGTCTTTGAGATTTTATTTTATTTTAAATAGAAAATAACCCACAAAATAAAATCTGTATTAGAAAAACAAGTGACAGAAAATAAATTATAAATATAATATAAATAAGGCATTGCACAAAATAAGATATTAAAGAAACCAGTGAAGACACTATTTTGTGTTATGTTAATAATGTATATTATTACAGCATATAGAACAGTTAGCGTAGCCACTGAAGTGATAGCATCTTTGAATGTTATAAATCCTACTTATGACTTTAAGTAAAATCCAGACACTATGTACTTTGTGTTCCTCTCAAACTAAAACAATTGTTGGAATTGACTGGAACTGAAACACCTTACAAATTAATTAATATCTGATGTCTTTACCCGTCTGATTTTTTAGACTTCATTTTTTTTCAGAAGTCTAAAAAATGTTTTTGACTTTATGACTTTATTTTCAGAATTCTGACTTTATCCTCAGAAATCATGCATTATCATTAATGGCATGCTGAATTTAAGCCAGGACCCACTTTCATATTATTTTTCAAGTATTAATTTGATTTACTGAGTGACGGTTGTGGCATGACTGAAACATTATTTCATGAACTAGAAACAAATGAGTCAGTCGATACTTCAGATATTATATATACTGTATATACTTTTATATAGTACAGGTTAAGTAGAAGGTATAATGTATACACAGTATAGTAGTGGAAGTATTCAGTACGGTGTAAAAAAAATAATCTGAGAAACTGTTCAGGTGTCTGTTTTTTATTTACATATTTACACATTTACATGTGTTATTGACATATTACACATTCGTGTTATAATATGAAGCTTAGGAGGGGTAGATGGAGCTGGGGTAGAATTCAGGGTGGAGGCAGAGGTGTTAGGGTTCACTTAGTAAGAGCTGGGTACAGCAGTCCTCTTTTTTCTGTGGAATAAGCGCCTCCAGAAGCTCCTCTTCTTCTTTGTCTCCTTCTCTGTTAGGAGCTCCTAAAAAGAAAAAGACAGCATGTTTCATTTCACATCCAAACGTCTCGCTGTTGGTTCAAGCGCCTCACTTATTATCATTTCTTGCTCTATAATAAAAAACCTGAGCTGAGGGATCTCACCTGTGGCTGCACATTCCCCTCCTGGCCAACTTTCTTTACGGTGTTATTACTTATGACGTAATCGCGCATCTATGGATTCAGTTCTGACTGTCTTATGACGCCTGTGTAACCATGGATACACAAACGCAGACCGCCATTTTTAATTTTTTATGCCTGATTATAGCATTTTTGTTTTAAATTCTATTCTATTCTAATTCTATTTTTCTAAAATATTTTCAGTGTGGAGATATTATTTCATTATTATTCACCTACTACAGCTTGTGGGTATTTTTTCCTCATATCTCCATAAAAATGAAACCATTCTGCTGTATTTATTTGTTGGTGCAGAATTGTTTTAGACAAATACATCGATTCATTTAAAACACTGACATTTTTAATTTAGGAGCCAGCATCTTGTTTGGGTCATATTTGTTAGGAGGTGGTTTTGTGATCGCTGCCCTTTATTTTGTCTGTGAGTGAGTTTGTATAAGCAGGATAACTCAAAATGTTTCGATCAGATTTCGATTAATTTTTGTGGAAAGGTGAACTCAGGAGAACTTGGAGCTATAGCCGTCAAAAGTTATCGGTGCAAAGACTTTGCTGTGGATGCAGGTGACAGAATTCACAGACATAATGAATGTGACACCATGTTTGGGTTTGATCTGCACCAAACAGGAAATTGATCCCAATAAGCAAGAGGTTCAGAGAAATGACCTGTGCTCCAGGTTGAGTTAAAGACAAGGCTCTAGAATTGGACTAATATACTAGAGATATAAAACATATATATATACATGCATGATGTAATAGTATATCAAAATAATATAAATAATTATGTGTGATGTCTCTCTCTCTCTCTCTCTCTCTCCTCCCTCCCTCCCTCCCTCACTGCAGTCAATCAGGGTTTTGTGATCAGCTCCAGGTCGGTGTCCTCCTGATTGGGCAGGTCGGCACCTATCCTGGCAGCTGGATTGGAGGAGCAAAGATCCACGTGGGCGGATTGACAGAGGTCCGAGGCAGCGGATTGGTGGGGGAGAAGCCTTAAGGTCCAGCTGATGCCGGCCGCTCCCTGCTCTCACCCACTCTCTATAGGGCTTGTGTGTAGTTTGGATTGTGTTTCATGGTATAGTGTGATGTGTTCTCTTGTGACGGTGCTGTGAACACGATGGTGTGTTTTAGTAACTTCAGATTGGCCTCAGTAAAACGGTTCATCGCTGAGATCTAGTACCTTTGTAAATAATGTCAATAACTCTTGTAGCAGTTTTATACCCAGAAGCCCTTTTTGCTTTGAGACATGTTTTTTTTTCCCCTGTGTTGAGTTAGGAGTTCGGTATAAGCGGCTGTCTTTCTGTTGATATTTGATTTTGCTCAGGTAAGCTTAGGAATCTAAGATCTTTTGTTTGTTGTTTTTTTTGGGCTCTAATCCTGTTACAGAAATAAATACAGGAATGAACTGCAAAGTGATATTGACCTGTCATCATTTGGGCCCTTATTGGGAGAGGGAAGAGCCGCACACACACACACAAAAAAGCATGTTACGTTCAGGTTTCCCCTGGACAGGGACGTAACAGGAGGCACTCGAAGAGCCCCTACCTCACACAAATATAATATATCACATATATACAAACATATGTTGAATTACATTAACTGTAATTAAACATGTACATTGTTATATAAGGATTTATGTCCATTCTACAAATTAAACATTTGTGTAATTTGAAGGTAAATCTTTTTTATAGTTTTTATATTAATGCGTACTTTTAGATTCAAAGTCTAATTCTGAATGCACATAGTGCTGTTATAGTGCTTTACTATTATATATGGTGATTTTAGATTAATATTACTGCTGCATTAATGTACATGTCTCATTTTACTATGTATATGTTTAAAGTTGGGCTAATTTTAGTTTTCAAATACTTCATTACCTGTGGAAGAAACATGTGCAGAACCTCACCTTCTTCACTCACCCATACTACTGTGATACTACTGTAATACTGTAATACTACTGTAATACTACTGTAATCACAAGGGAGAAGGTAAAAAAGAGCTTAACTGATAAGCTGTCATTGCTCAGATATGCTGACGAGAAAGTTTTTTATAGACCATTATTAGTAGTGGTGGGTTTCGGGTTAGGGTGTGCCAGAGGCCAGAGGTGTGAAGCACTGCTGTGGCCAGCAGGGGGCACTGTCATTATGATCTGTCTGTGATTCCCTGCTGCTGTCTCTCGTGAGGAGACACCACAGTATGAACAGGCCTGAGTGGTCAGACATGATACCGGTTACTGACATGTATCACATGAGGTGATGAGTGTATGAAGTGCTCTAATTCACTGGGAGGTTTACTTTTAGACCCAAAAATACCAGTTTGTTGTTAATGGTTCGACTACGGCTACTTGCTGGGCTGCACGTCTCCCGAGATGATGAGCGGTGCTGCTCCGGTGAGGAGGATTCTGAATGACAGCAATAAGACCCGCCATGCAATATTAAACAGTCCATCACTGTCAGTCCAGATTACACTAAGCTGCTGTAGCCTTTTCTTCTAAAGTGGACTTTCTCCTGCTGAGGACAGGAAGCTGCTTCACACTCAGGAGTGATTTTCATTCATTTATTCCGTTTGTGCAGACACAGACTTATTGGACGTTGCTGCATTTTTGTGGTCAATCTCAACTTTGTGTTTAAAGATGATTTCATTGTGTTTCTCTCTCTATTAATCCGGAGGCTAGCGGCCCTTCAGTCCTTCAGTTAATCCTCATGTGTCTTTTTGTCAAGTCAGGTGCTGAACACCTCCATCACTGACTTGACATGTAGATGCATTATTTCATACTGTGTGTGTGTGTGTGTGTGTGTGTGTGTGTGTGTGTGTGTGTGTGTGTGTAAGAGCTGCATAGAGATGAGTGAAGTGGGTCAATAAGAGGTGGACCTTTGTCCAGAATTGGAGAGTGGGCCATTATTTATTTATGATGATGTATCTGCTGCAGCTACAGCAGCTGCCTACTTGCAACAAGAGGAGCCCAGTTGTAGCCACAGCAATCCTGCAGCCGCACTGTCTCACACAGAACCCGGGGGGGGGATCACATGTCAGCCATGACTGCCACGATGCATCTTACGTACATCTGCACATCTCAGGTTTAAACTATGTGAGATGCTCGTCGGCAGAACAGACAGGAGTGTAAGAGAGACGACAAAATGCTGAGAGACACACTGGAAACTTGTTAAAAAAAAGATTGACAGGTGTTTGGCTTTTTTGTGAGCATGGCCAGCAAAGGTAAGGTGTACATGCAGCAGTTTGTTTGTTCGTTTGTTTGTCAGTGCCAAATTACAAAAGACTACTTGGTGGATTTTCATGACACTTGGTGGAAGGATGGTTCTTGGGCCAAAGTAGACCCCCAATAAATTCTGGTGTGGATCCAGGAGAGGTTTCACTTCCTTTAACATTACAAGGCTTTATTCTATTCTATTTATTCTATTCTCGAGGGTTGGCATCTATGAGTGTACATTCAGATGTGGCTTTTTGAAACTGGGTTGAAGACTGGAGCATAAAATTGTCAAAATTTTGCAGTTTTGTTTGTTTGTTTGTCTCCCCCCCCCCCTCTCTTACAGTGGGCTTTAGTGATGATATGAATATAAAATCTGCGACAGAGGAGATCATCTCACCTGAAGACCACAGCCAGCAGACCAGCAAGGAACCCCGTTCATTCCTACCTCCTATTCCTCATGTTTCATCTTTACTTTCATCGGGTGAGTTTCTTGTTTTCATATTTTATCTCACACTGAGGATATTTTGTCAGACTTTAAGTATTAATCCTATTTTCTAGTATAGTGTAAGGATTCTTTATAAGACTCTTTATATGTTTGGTGGTAAAATGCATAGTTCAGCACAGAGCAAGGGCTTTTATTGTGAAAGGGAAGACATCGTTCGTGATGAGATGTACTCATCATAACTTATACATTTTCCTCCCCCATCTTCCCCCTACTTTAATTGAATTTCCTCTTTCCAAATCTTTCTCCTCCTCCCCTTTTTCTATCTCTTCATCCATCTCCCTCTCTCCCCCTCATCCCCTCACACAGCCCCCCCTCTGTCTGACCAGGTCTTCCTGCAAGCAGCAGCCATTTTCCAGCAGCTGCGAGCAGAGAAGACGGCGACAGAGCAGCTTCTGCCTTATAGGAAGAAGACAGACGCACCGCAACCGGAGAGCAGCGACAAAACCACACAGAGACAGGCCTACCAGCTGGTGTTCAACACACTCAAATGTATGAAGTTCATCTAGTTTTAGGATTCCTGCACACTCTGCCTGGAGAAGATGTTAAACACAAAGTCAGTGAGAAATTAATTTGATTCTACCTCTGCAGACCCTTCCCACCTTTTATGAGGAAGTCTTATCTCTATAATGACTAGCAGTGGAGCTGCAATGTGCAACAACTCTAATATGCTCTCTTGAATAGCAGCTTCAACTGCAGACTGTAGATTAAATAGTATATGCTCATACATTTCATTTCTCCATGAAATGGCAAATTACTTCAGCTGGAGTTAGCAGCAGAGGTCTGCATGAGAGGTGATAAGCCAAATACACACACATACCAAATACACACACATACCAAATACACACATATACACACACAAAGACTCAGTGAGTCACACAGTGTTTGGCTGCATGTGTGTCTGGTTGTGTAGCCATGCAGATAGTTTGGATTTTATCTGTCCAGGTTTGGAGGTTTTGCTCTCTGGGATGTTTGCCGCCACCTGAGTTCAGTGGATTTAAATGAACCTGTTGGTCTGTGTGGCTAAAAGCTGAGGAAATTTTACATTTAAATCTGCACTGATCAATATTTTCATATAAACATATTACTAATTACACATAATGTGAAATGAGTCCCTTGTAGTGATGAACCCGACTCTGCTGTTATATTCCTCAGATCATTTTGGAGGTGTTTTATTTTGTTACCATTAATGTTTTGGTTCACAGTCACCTCTCTTATCAGCCTCATTACCAGCAGCTGTTTACAACAACAACAACAACAACAACAAAACACTCTGATAAACACACCGTACACAACCAGCCCTGCAGTAAATGTTTTACAGTGAACATATGGAAGCCATTAGTGGCTGCAGAGCCACATATTTTCCACAAGAGATTGAAGAGAAAAAAAAAGTCAAATGTAAATGAATGGGGACAAAAATATCCACCCAAAATATCCATTCAAAACAGCAAAAAGGTAAACAATAATACCATAATGTTGCTGCATGGCAGAGTGTGTCCTGTAGCCAATAGGATTTTATTTCTATAGTTTCATTTAAAAATGACATAACACTTAATTGAACATCCTTACCTAGAATTAGTCTGGAGAAATCATTGTTACTCACTGATCCATCCCAGCAGACCAGCTGTTATCACCGTTAAATAACTCCAGTCTGTTAAATGTGATGGGGCTGAGAGGGTGGCTCCTGGGGGTCCATGAGGGGGACAGCTTGGCTATTCTCAAAGGGGGGTCTTTAACTGGATAATTCCTCCCTGTGTCCCATACACCGCACGACTCCAGGAAGTGTAGTTACAGTCCAGTCATGGATGGTTTGTCTTCACGCTGTTAGTGTTTACTACCGGCTCCCTTACTCATGGTGTGGCAGGAACATGGTTATATTTCATTGTCTGACCTTTCCTCCTTGGTGTAATTCTATTCCACGGGTTTTATACCTAAAGGGTTTTCAAATTTGTGGAAATAACATCCTTGTTTACTCTGATTAAGCAACAGACTTCACTGTGGATGTTTACTTTGGAACATCAAAACAACAACAAAGTATGTCAATTGTGCTTCATTACACATCATAACTGTATTCAAAAAATAACAACGCCTTGTGCACATATACATACATACATGTGGAAAATAAAACAGGCGCGACATGTAAATATGTGTTGAAACTAATGACATCCAGCTGTCATACAGTAGCTTGAAGGGGCCTCACCGTGGGGGGATTTGGAGATTTTCGGGGGATTTAAGAGGATTTGGGAGATTTTGCGAGGTTTAAGGAGGTTTATAGTTGTCATTGCATAATGTGCCAATATGAGTGGCGATCCGCGGGGGGGGCGTATTCCCAAACTCTTTTGGGGGAGGGACCCAAACATTTGCCTGGTTTAATTCTCCTTTTCTCTTTTTGCACACGGCTGTCCTGACTGAACCCTCCTTTCCTTTAGCTCCATTATATAAGAGGAAAATGCAAGATAGACGATCAATTTAAGCTGATTTATAGATCACATAGATCAGTTATAAATGGGATTCTTAGAACCTGCTTTTGCAAGGTTTTTTAAAGCTCAGCATCTTTTATGAATGGACCATAAGAAAATCATCTTTAGGCTATTTTTAAGTATAAATCTAAGACCGTTTTTCACCTGGGGCAGAGACAGAAATCTCAGAAATAGACAAATTTCAATAAGTAAGACCAAAATAAAGTAAAAATGTTTGTTTGTTTTTTTGTTTTTTTTTATTTTGTTTTGTAATTTTAGTGAAGTGAGCTTTTAAAAAAAGCTTCAATCTTATATGAAACCCATTTGATGTTTAGATTTTTTTGTTTCTGTCCATTAACAACATTGTTTTTCTCCTAGACCAGAATTTACTGGAGGACATCATTGCTGACAGTCGTTTCCATACCAGGCAGAACATTGTGAGTCCCAAGAGATTTGACTTGATTGGTCAGGAACCAAAATCTGATTAAAAACGTTTGAGAACTTATGTCTTCAGATAAAACAGCTGAGCTCTTGGTGTCCATATGAGTGTGATCCATCAGAATATGGTAACACGGTGGTGAGGGAAACAGGCTGCAGTTAGAAGCCATTTGTATTCAGAAGTGTACGCAGTCAGGCTGGTTATAGGTAGCAAGTGATGCATACAGGAGGGAAGCAGACACTCTTTACAACTGGCAGACTGAAAATGACACTATAAAACACTGCAATGACACATACATGGACAAACAGACACAATTAATTGTGTGTATGTGTGTGTGTGTGGCTTTATTGAGGGATAGGTGAAACATAGAGAGTAGGCTGACAGGTTATTAGTCTGCCAGTATAAGACTATAAAAGCTGACACACACACACATGCATATTCTACCTCCTCCACACACCCTGAGAAAAGGGGTGGAGATAGATGATAGTTGGTATCCGGCCATAAAGGATGAAGTTCTGTGAAAAGATTAGCTTAGCTATTAGCTTCACACTGCCATTTACAAACTCACCTCCATATCAAGTTATTCAGTTCTTCTAAATCAAAATGTATTTTCACAGTTCAGTGATTTCCTCATATTCAAATGTTCATAAAAACCTTTCCTTTATAGGTTTGCTGAAAATTTTGACTTTGGGGCTAATTTTGGCATTAATTTCTTTCCATAACTATTCAGTAAAATGACTTGAAATTTCCCATAGTAACAGTCAGGGTCAATCTGAATGAGACGCCATTAAAATTTCCAGCAAACCTATAAAGGGAAAGATTTTATGAGCATTTGAATATGAAGAAATTTCTCAATTGTGAGGATGCATTTTGATTTTGTGACATATTTGTTACTGTAATCTAATATTTCTTTAAAATGTTTAAAATAATAACCATTTCACTTGGTATATAAACTGCTCAGTTGCCACGTATCCATTTTGGCTGCTTCCAGCACCCATACTGTAAGTGCATTAGAAGACGCACAAGTAATCCGAGCAGTGGCTGGTTTGACTGGGAATTTGCGATCGACGGCTCACTTTGACCACAATATTTTAGAGACAAGTGGGTGAACATAGTGGAGCTTTAGCAGCTAAAGAGCCACATATGTCCCACAGGGGGTGGAGGAGACCAAAAACTGAGCCAAAAGAAACTGATGGATGGACTTCCATTCATCAAGCACCAGAAACACAACTCAAAATGTATGATAATGTTGCCATGTAACTGCTGGAGCTGTAAATAAATAACTGTTGCTAACAAATCCCTTATCAACTTGAAAGGTGATGAAATATTAGTGTTTAGAGCTTTTCGTGGCCAAAAATACTAAAGCAGATATTATCTACACAGTAATGATGATGATGTTTTACAGTCCAGCGACTTGCTGCCGTTGGCGATGGTGATGCTGTTTGACTTCCAGGACAGAGGGTTTTTGCTGCATGAACGCTCATCACAGGAAGGGGAGGAGACTCTGCAGGAAGTCAGGGACATGGAGAGCAGGTTACAGAGGTGTGCATGGCTGTAGATGTTAAGTGTTAACATCACATATCTAACAGTTTGCATGTCACATATTTCCTTTGAAATAGTCTGATGTCTGGCTGGCGTGTGTGTGTGTGTGTGTGTGTGTGTGTGTGTGTGTGTGTGTGTGTGTGTGTGTGTGTGTGTGTGTGTGTGTGTGTGTGTGTGTGTGTGTACATGTGTGTGTGCACATGTTTATTACAGGTGTAAGACCAAGTTGGCAGCATCTCTCGCTCGCTGCAGAGTGAAACTGAAACTGTGGAGTGTCTCCTGTTTTCTGTCTGATGCTGTCAGGACCAAACAACACAGAGCAAAACATCTGCCACTTTATGCATGGTTCAATACACTCAAGACCAGGTATGCTCACACACACACACACACACACACACACACACACACACACACACACACACACACACACACACACACACACACAGTGTATAAGGTTAGTAATTTTTTTTCTGTAAGATTTTATGTACGTTTTTCAAAATCAACACAACAAACGTCAGTCAAAACAAAAAAAAAACTAACTACTGTATAACAAATGAGACAGACATCACACAAACAAACGTCACAAACAAGGTAGACATTCCAAAAAGGAGACAAACATCCACACAAAACAAACATGCCCAACGTCTGCATTTTGTCATCATATCAATCAAAAGAAAAACACGTTTTATGTTAAATAAAAGAACTTATTTTGTCCTAAATTCTCAACAGAATCTATCTCGTCTAAATAGGTCCATCAATCCAGCAATTCCATATAATGACAGAAAAAAAAGAAAAAAAGAAAACACAATCTGTCATTCTTTTCCTTTTTTTGTGCTCAAATCCTGTATCATTTTTCTCCATATTCTTTCGTATTGAACCAGTTTGTTTTTTCCACTAGCAATAAATAGTCTTTTCTATAGACAAATAAAAATATGTTTCTTTATTTCCAGTTGTTCAGTAGGAGCTTTTTTTATTATTATTGAGGAGAAAAGAATAATCCAGCTTCTTGGGTATCTCATGGTGTCCTGCAACAAATCTTGACAAATACCGATTGATGAATTAAAACTAAATTTAACACTCAAAGTATCTGACATGAGGTTAGTGAATTAAAAAGCTCTAAATGCTGCGTTAAAGTTCACCAGAAAACCGTGGAGGCGGCACTCCTTGGTTATGTCAGTGATGCATTGGAGTCACAGAATTTACAGTAAATATAGATATTAGGAGTATAATAAGACTCAGACAAATTGTGTTTCTGCAGGAGATGAAACTTTTAAGCTTAAGCTTTAAATCTCTCCGCTGCAGTGTTGAGGAAACATGTGAAGCGTTACAAAGCGCTGGCTTGTGTGAAGCGGAGGAAACGACTAACCTCAGAGAGCCGGCGTTCTGCAGAGACCCCCTCTGTCCAGACACTCTGGTGTTCTCTCCTCAGCTTCACGCTCTGCTCCAGCACAGCAGCCTCACAACTCCACGTGTTCTGTACACACAGGTATGTATGAGTGTGTGTTTGTGTTGTGACCCTATTATAAAACTCACTGAAGAGAAACTCTCAGGAGCTTTTGAAGATAATATTAGCAGACAGGTACAAGAATGACTGATGGAAAAGACTCCAGCTCTTTACCCTTACTTTACTGGTACTTTACTTGCTTGAGTAAAAGTGCAAGCGCTGGTTTATAAATTGACTTTGGTAAAAATCAAAAGTAACTTACATGTTTTAAGTGGGAGAATGTTGAAATTTGATGATAAAGTGCTTCAACAATGTTAAAACCAGTATTGTTCTAATTTTTGCTGGTCATCACAAATGGCTCCAGTCTTCTTTCATTTATGTATTTCTTCTATATTAGCATATTAGCATAGCAACAGTTTTAAAAAGTCCCCCAAAATGCTGACTTGTTTGTTTGTTTATTGTTTATTTTTGCAGGGACAATGCACAATTAAAAGTAATTGCACCAGAGTTATCTTGCAGCTAATTTACATCTGTAGTCCCTGGGCAGGTAAACAAAAACAACCATAAAACAGCAAATACACTACATAAAACAGCCAAATGTATAAAAGTCCATCAGTGTGAGATAATAAATAGAATTAGTGGCCTATAATAAATACAACAAGTACAAGGTAATCATTGGTGGCGACACATTTGTGCTGATTTTAGACAAAGCCTAAGGCTGGTTTTAAACACCGCAAAGCTTCCAGAGTCTCTAATGTTTGTGGGAATGGAATTCCACTTCCTCACCACTTTAACCTTGAAAGCAGATTGAGCAAAGGTCAGATGCTCCAGCAGATGCTCTAGTCCTGCCAGCACTGCCACTGCTGGGTGAAGCCAGGCATCCTCTGAGAGGAGGGGCTGTGAGGTGAAGAATCATTTTAAACATCAGGCATGCATCTGAATAAAATAAGAAGTTATCAAAAGTGAGGAACTTTTTCATCAAAAATAAGAAAGTCCTCCCCGTATTAGAATAACTTGAGTCCATCAGTGTGTGTCTGTTTGCAGGACAGGAGTGTGTGTGTGGCCGTGAGCGTGTTACGCCCCCTGCTGTTTGAAAACCGTGATGTCATGGTCGTGGGGTCTTTCTCAGCTGTGACTGTGGCTCACACAGCTGTTGCGGCTGCTGCCCGTTCTGGCCGAGTGTTGGTGTGTGGTGCCGATCACACACCATCACAAATACAAGAGATGCAACAACTACTCACACAAATGGACATCAAAAGTGAGAGACAATTAAAAAAACACATATATAAAAAGTGTATGCAGTAATGTTTGATGTTCATTCTGCAGTATATACTGTATGCACACTTTCTGTACTCTCCTGGTGCAAATTCATTCAATGCAGATGTTCGCGTCCTGTCAGAGGCCTTCTGTGGTCTGCATGAGTGGGACCCCGCTGTCCAGCGTTTAAAGGTCATCATGGTGCTGCCTCGGTGTTCCTCCTCCGCCCTCAATGACCCGGTGCCCACCATCCACAGTGAACATGGAGGTATGTCACAGATTTTCCAGTGGGGCTGCGATACGACAATTCCTGAGAATTTGTCATCATGAAATGATGATGATCTCATCTTCAAAGATCTGCTGCAGCAGCAGAAATGGAATAACACTGTTTGTTCTGTAACTCTGTTAATATCAGAGAAAACCATTAAGGAAATGCTCCATTAGAACAAAGTGTTCAATAAGGTGACAAAATGTTACCTGACAACAGTCACATGTCAAGTTCAGTATTGAATTGAAGATGTTTTTATCACAGTTCCAGCAGTAAAGGGTGAGGACCCAGGTGTAGATACAGGATGGAGACAAGGAAGTAGAGTTCAAGAAAGAGTATCCAAATCCAACAGACAGGCAAAAGTCATAAAGTAAAAGTAAATACAAAGACTAGAAAATAAACTGCAAGGAAACACTGGAGGGAAAAAAGGCTGGAATGCTTGATGAGACATCAGCGATGAACTGACAACAGGAATCAGATTAAATACACTGGGATAACGAGGGAACAACAAACCGGTGGCACAGGGAGGAGGAGACAACCACAGGTAGAGACAATCAGACAATCACACACTGGAGGGGAAATATTAAAGGGGAACAAGCAGAGAAAAGTGAAGGGGCAGACAGGTAAAGATCATAAATCCTAAAGACACAAGAGGAAGAACAAAAATGCAAACAATGAACATGAAACAAGAACAGAGGGTTAAACAAAATATTAAGAACAACAAAGACAGGAAAATAAAGCAAATATAACACAGCATGAAATTAAGCTTACAAAATAAAACAGGAAACAGTGACACAAAATCGTGACATAAACCTTCCAAAATAAGAGGAACAACAAACTAGGAACCATATATTTAAAAGGTTGTATAAACAGCATTCACTGTCACTAGATGTTGCACTGAAGGATCAGGTCATATTTCACAGTGTTGAAGAAACAACAGAAACCTCATCCACACCTGGAAACACACAATGTAATCATAATCTGTTGGTTTTTTGAGTAATCCTGCAAACAGACACACCAGTGGCAACAAAAACAACAAAAACAAAACCTCCTTGGTGGAGAAAATAATAGAAATTATGACTAATTACCTCAAGAAACTTTTCAGACTTACGGAAAGTTTGGACAAAAGACTGAGAAGACACTTTATGGAATGTCTACATTATTACAAATCAAACAGTGAAATTCATTAAACAAATGTATTTCCTTTGTGTTCTCTATGTGTGCTTTTGATTAGTCATATTTAATGTATGACTGACTGTCTGCAGCAAGATGTGCAAACATCTGGAGCTGAGAACCATTAAAGAACGTTCTATAAATATTAGAGGTAATATGAGGAGTTAAATTTACTTAAATTCATAAGTATGATTACATACGTTTAATTCTGTTTCCAGACTGGGATCTGCTGCCTGACTTGTCTCACGCTTCTGTATCTCAGAGCAAAATACGAACAATGGCCGCCCAGCAGGCCCGGCTGCTAACACACGCTCTCTCCTGTGAGTGTAGATTAAAAACACACACATGCACAGATTGATACTTAAATAAACACACTGCAAAAAAAAGTTGTCTGATTTGCATTTTTTCTGTTCATACTATTGATATTATTTTGTGTGTCTGTCAGTCCCAAAGGTTCAGACTGTGGTCTACTGCACACGTTCAGTGTATCCTGAGGAAAATGAACAGCTGGTGAAAAGAGTGTTAGAGAAAATACACACTCACCCCAAACTGCTGCCTTTCAGGTGCATGCACAAACACACACACACACACACACACACACACACACACACACACACACACACATACACACACACACATGCCTGCTCTCTCTTTGTGCAATCATTAATTCTCTGTCTGTTCAATTAATTTAATTATGCAACTGACTTTACATCACTTGTCCACAGCCTCAAGCCACAAATGTAATGAGAAGCCTGAAAGTAATGTGCTTTTAGTTCTTCAGGCCGTTCCTCACTCAATGAAGGTTTTTAGAAAAATGATTCTGGATGCATTTAAAGGAAAACAGGAAGCTGAATGCATTCAGTCATCATGTCTCAGGACTTATTATATCCAACTAATTTAAAGTCGATACATTTAAAAAGTGCTACTTTGCCTCTGATGCATGAAGCAATCTGCAAAATCACTATAACTAAAATTATCTAATCAATAAAGTTGAGTAAAAAGTGGAATATTTTCCACCAAAAGTATAAAGTAGCAGAAAACAGACGTTCTGAAGTACAGTTACCTTAAAATTGTACTGAGGCACAGTTCTTGAGTAAATCTACTTGATTACATTCCATCATTACTTTTATGATGCAGCCACTGTGCATCATGTTAAACATTTATTGTAAAATCCTGAAGACTTTTTGTCTTCTGGCTTGAAATAGATATTTTTATTTGAGGAAGGAAACTACGGCCCTTTTATTCTAGACCAAAGCAATAGTTTACAAAACATGCAGAGTACAGCCGACAGATGAGAGGGCTGCTTCCAGACACAGACAGCATAATAAGGTTACACATTTAAAGTAAAACATATTGGGCATATGAGCAAAATTCAGTTTCATAAAGAAACAGCTCAGCTCAACTGAAGAAGCCAATTACAGTGAGTACTAAGCCTCTTCTGAGATTTACAGACTGCATTAGTGACTGAGAGTGTGTGTCTGTGTGTGTGTCTGTGTGTGTGTGTGTGTGTGTGGTTTCCATCTAGCTGTGAATAAAGAATAGCCACCTGACTTAAAATGGCAATGGATGCAAATTTAATCAACAAATATGCATCATATCTAACCTCCAAAATGAGCTTTTCATTGAGAATTCCAGGCAATAAAGGTCAAATGAGCACATCGTCTCCATATTTGAAATGAATTTAGACAGTGTCTGGTCAGCTGAGGATTGTTTGCCAACATCAGCTACTAAAGATCACATTTAGGGCATTTTCACCAGATGCACATGAAGCAGCAGTGACAGCTGGCAGCGCAGAGGCCCATAAACATTCATGTCCTGCAGCTCTGAGCTGGACAATCTGTCCAGAGATGCACTGAGTGCCTCATAGACAAACATCCACTAACATGCACAGTTAAGTCGAGCAAAAAGTGCATGCATAGTTCTTAAAGGCACCACCTTCTGCAGACTTAAATAATTTCATTTCCTGTATTTTGTTGTCAAAGCAACTCATGGTACCTCAGTATAATTTCCTGAAACTGGGGTAATGACGAATAACCAATTTCTCCTCTTGCTGCGTTGTCCTCTCAGGGTAAATGGTCCCATTTTCCCTGATGACTCCCAGTCAGGAGCTGCACCAGACTCTAAGTTCTTCAGACTGGAACCATCACAGTTCACCAACGGCTGCTTCACAGCGCGTCTGTCCCGACAGGTGAGACGAGAGACGAAGGACGGAAATCTGTGAGACGTGGAAGTTAAAAGGAAAAAAAAGTGGCAGAAATCAAGAAGGCGAGGTTGTGTTTTGAGATGGGGGAGGAACATAGATGTGTGTGTGTGTGTGTGTGTGTGTGTGTGTGTGTGTGTGTGTGTGTGTGCATGCATGCGTGTGTGAGTGTGTGCATGCATGCATGTGTGTGTGTGTGTGTGTGTTTGCTTTGTGAGGAGACCTTCCCATAGTGCTGAGGCTGCATTCTTTTACTGTCTGTCGGCTGGGAGGTTGGTCAGATCTGCTTGTCTGCGTATACACACACACACACACCTACACACACACCTACACACACACACACACTCCAGTCTTGTTTCATCACCTCATTACTTCATCTCTTTGGCCCCCTCCTTTTTCTTTTTTTTTTACACTTGCTCCACTCATAAAAAAGAGAAATAAATAAAAGGAAAAGAAGGAAATGAGATGCTGCTGCTGCTGCTGCTGCAACTCAAAACATGGTGCAGGGAAAGGACTGTGCCTGCATGTGTGAGTGTATCAATACGCACACCCACACACGGGGAAGGGCTTGCTCACCTGTCCTGTGGCAGTGCAGTAATTTAAAATCGAATTTAATGTAATTAGATCAACATTCACAGTTAATCAAATCACATCAGAGCTGCAGCTGCAGGTTTAGTCACATGCACTGACAGTTCTGGGCTGGTTATCTGCCGCACAGATGAACGACTCCACACCAGTCTGACTGTGCTAGAGGACAATTTAAAGGGATCTGATATAGATGCATGTCAGCGAAGACGGACAGAGAAAAGAGTAAAGTAACTAGACGTCTACTTAAAATGAAATCTGTCTCTTAAAAATCAAAGGGCGACACAAGATTACATGATAAACATGTGTCCAAACATCTGAAATCTGAACATGAATGCATCATTTCATCACAAACAGTAACTTTGGCAGCACAGTTTAAATTTTGAGTTGTATAATATTCCTACCACACGATGTATCCCTCTATGCGTTGGAGGTAATATTAGCTTTGTCCATTATCTCAGTACAGTGTGCAGCATGCTAATCTTTTCTTATCATCCCCTGTCATGAAGAGAGTGTTACATTGTGTTTCTGTGCTAAATAAGTTCTTATACTTGCATTATCTATATTTACATGTGCAAAATATCGTTGGTTTTGCCTTTATAGAAAAAAAAAGTGAGCAAGACCCACATCAAATTCAGAATATTGTCATATTCTGACTAATAATAGTGGAAAATGAGTGTGCATAAAAAACGTAGTTGGTGAAAACAGATAAATTAGTAGTACTCTATCATCTCTCCTTTAATATTTATTTGCCAGAAGTAGTTTTTTTTCTTTTTCCATGACTCTATAAGAAGACTGTTAGACAGTCCAACACTATAATACAGCTGTTGCTCTAGGTTTTAGATCTTACTGGCAGCATGCTAATATGCCGAACTAACATGGTGAACATGGTTAATAAAATCCCTGCTAGCATTGTCATTGTGTGCATGTTAGCATGCTGACACCAGCATTTAGCTCAGAGCAACACTGTGCTGAAGTACAGCCTCACAAGCTGCTGGCTTGGCTGTAAAGTTTCCTCACAAAGGGACACGAGGAGAAAAGTGTAGTGGCATGTGACAGCAGTGACTAGTGTTGCCGTTCAGATTAGGCTATGTGCCACATTCTGCTCTATGGGGCTGTAAAAGCCTTTAAAACCTTGCCATCACTCCTCCTCTTCCTCTTCTGAAGGTTCACTTTATAGCTGTGGCTCGTCTCTACAGCATTGTTTCGTTGTAAAGATCTCCTTGTTGTTATGTTCCCCTTGAGGCCCGTACTTTTTATGTGTTGTTTCTTCACAAATCTTAAACTGGCCTTGCTTTTTCAGGCAGACCCCACCAAGGTGGAAACAGTCCAAGATGTGCTGGCAAGGGCAGCAGCAAAGGGCCTTCTGGGTGGAATAATTCCTGAACAATCAAAACCTGGTAAAAAGGGGAAAAGCAGGAAGAATCGCTCGGCTTCAGCCAGGAGCAATAATTCATCAACCTCTAGCCAAGAGAGGCAGACAGGAGGGGAGAACAGACAAGATCCAGTCACTCCCTCAGAATATGATGAAAATAAAGGTGAATGCAGTGAGGATGAGGGGAGAAAGGGAGGAAAGAAGAGGAAAGGTCTGAAACGAAAGGGCAAACGACAAACAAAACAGACAAACAGGACAAACAGAGCCTCAAAGCATCACAAGAAGGAACCAAGAAAGAGAAAAATCAACCAGTCAAATCAGAAGAGACATATGACAAAAAGCAAACCGAGGAGAATACCTCGTCTTACGCTGACGTTGATATCCTCTATGAAACCTTCCAACCGCTTGTCTCCAATCACAGCCCTTGCACACAAAGTAAGCGACAATCCGACAATAAAACCACAGCGGACTGTCTTTGACACCCCTTCTGCTGCTCGTCCTGTTCCAACAACTCCTCATGCAGCCTCCAAGCAGGTACAGAAGCAAAACGCAGAGCCTGTGAGAGCAGAGAAACCACAGAGGGATGCGACTAAAGCTGAAAGCCTGTTTAAGGCCAAAGGGAAAATGTCCAGAGTGAAGACAGAGGTGGTGACACAGGACACGTCAAAGCCTGCAGATTCTGTTTCCTTCCCACGCCTGAGGTCTCCAAGCACCGGTTCTCTCCCCAAGCATCCATCCAGGGCCTCCGGCTCTCAGCTCACCCAAATATCTGCCTCATCCTCTTCATCGGTCTCTCTGCCTGGATTATAGGGTTATGAGGATCGTGCTCACTGATGTGTTGAATTAAATTATTGGCATGTTCTCAAACGACAGGCAGTGCAATCATGAAGGGAAGGACTCCTAAGGAAATTAGTTTAAAAAAATTATACACAGTAATCGTATTTATTCTAAGAGATGAATGTTTTTATTTAAATACTGTTTATATGTAATAGCAGCCGAATGTATTCAACTGTGATTTTTACATCATAAGATGGCGACTTTTAAAAGTAATAAAATCAAATTTGTGAAAAAAATGCATACAAATTTAGTTGTTTTCTAATTTCTTAATCTTCAGAACCTGTGACCTGCTTATGGGCTATGGGGAATTTAAAGTCTCCAATTCACCTACATAGCAAACATGTGTTTGACTGTGGGAGGAAGCCGAGACGCGGGGAGAACATGCAAACTCCACACAGAGGCCCGTGGTCGGGATTCAAACCCAGAGCCTGAAGCGACCCCCAGAGTGGCATGAGAGGGGATAAAAACAAAGATTATGGGAACTCAAGTAAAGCAAAGTTAGACACTTAGATAGTTACCACTCTATAATAATAATTTTTACTCTTGCAAAATCTGAAACCAATAAAATCACATCTTCCTCAGTACAAGAATGTAGTTCCAAGAATTTCCTTATCCGTCAGTCAAACGTGGTGAGAATGAAACTCTGACTTTGCTAAACTGCCTTTTCAAACATCTGGACAGATTGAAGAGGACAAAAAAAAAAAATCAAAAATCACTTGGTTTTTTTATACCTGTTTCTGAAATGAAAATTTAATTTCCAAAACATGCAAACTGTTATGACACACAAGATTAATAACTGAGTTATCGTCCTGAGGTATTACATTTAAAAAAAATGCTTTTTTCTATTTCATGTCACTGTAAATTTAACCCCCTATAGAATTTAAATAGTTAGGGACTGTATCTAAATTATTAGTGACAGAAGGGCAATTTTTTTTTCTTTTTTCATTTCAGCATCTTAAAATACTTCCACTCTCTGAGCCACAAATGGCAAAAATGAGTTGCATCAATTCACTAGTAAATTAATATTATTTTGATATATTGGGGGGGGGCTTTGTGATTCATTCAAGGAGAGGGTCCACAGAAAATGTTGCATTAAAATGAGCCTATTGATAATGACAACTAAAAAAAGTAGCTGCAGTCTTAACACACACAGAAAAACCAGGTGATCAATTTTACGATGCTGTTTATTCTCACAATTGGTTACATTGATAAAGTGTACAAATCAGTGAGCAGCAAACGGAAGACGACACATTCATCTGTGGGAAGTTGTTGTTGTATGTGTGCGAGCGCTCGACATAAAGGCTGGGAGTCCACCCTCCTCCTCCTCCTCCTCCTCCTCTTCCTCCCTGTCAGCTGTTCGGACCGACTCCCAGCTCTCGGTGCACTGTACAAGGTGAACATATATTCCTTTGAGCTTGTTGTAAGCCTTGTGAGTTAACCGGGGACTGAGACAACGACGACACTGAGTAGAGAGAGTTTACTTGCCCCAACTAATAAAATCAGTATATACCTTTATAAAATAGAATAAATAAAAATAAGAAATATTTCTGCTCAGTACATACAGTCGCTCTTTCATTCGTCCATGGGCATGCAAGGCTTTTACAACTTTCCATTTATCAAGATCAAAAGAATGCATAGATAATATCTCAGTCAAACTCAGTATCAATTTAATTGACAGCTGTGAAAACGTCCAATCGCCTCTCCTCTTTCATCATTTGCTATCATATGTTTCTTATCTACAACGACGTCTATCATTATTTTACACTTTGGCCATTTGGTGAGTTTTCAAAAAAAAAAAAGGCATTTCATTACGAGAAAATGATAGAAAACTACAGACATTCAAAATGATAACATAGCTTATAACAATGATTAATGCCAAATGTATCAAACGGATATTACGTACACGCACTTTTTGTCGTTTCATTCACATTTCAACACCCTTGTGACAAAAGATGGTGATGTAGCTTAATTTTCTCATCAGAATCTTAATCCCACTCCGAGCTCCTTCAACCTGTGTTTGATAACTGTTGGAGTTTAAAAGCAAGACATGGAGACAACAAGCAAGCTGCAAAGCTAGCCTATAAAGCTAAAGCTATATATCAGAGGAGCGTTTTTTAATAAAAGTAATTCATTGATTTCAAATAGAAGGTAACAACAGCAGCAATCCTCATTCTAACCAGTGATCAAGTTTGGCAGCCAAAATTAATTTGCAAGAAATTTTTATCAGGATTTGTTGAATAGATTGTCACTGGTGGGCTTTCTAATGTAATTTTAAAAATAGATTCTTATGTAATGGGTCTTGAATTGCTACACACTTAGGCTAAAGCTAAATGTTAGCCTTCTGTTCTGTTGTTGATCGATGTAGAAGACATGGAAATAAAGAAACTATCCTCTTGTTTTGCAGCGTAGAGCTAGTTAGTCCTGGTATTACAATAAGAAAAGTGATGTCATTCTAACATAACCCTGTTTGGCTGCTTTATTTACATGTTTGTTCAACCAAGACAGGTTAAATTTATTCATATTTTCAAACAGTAAATGTTTTCAGGAAGATGACAAATCAAGGTTTGGAGCGATCGTGAGGCTAACTACCTCAAATCTGATGAAGAACAGGACAGAGATGCTAACATTACCCCTAACTCTAACCATCTCACAATGGGGAATGCTACACAGAAAAAAATGCTAATGAGAACAAATTTGTTATTGAGCCACAGGAAGCTAGTTAGCCTGCCTTGCTAAGACTTACAGCTTACAATAATGCAGGAAAAACTGTCAGTATAATCAATTCCGTACACTTTCACTCATGCTATTGGTTTTGCAAAGGCATTATAAAAAAAAGAAAAAAAGATGCACTGTCCAAAACATTTGCATACCCAGTAACAGTCTTGCTATGGCTCTTTGCACACAGATACAACATGTGACGTGTCAATTGTGATTAGACGATCACTGATCAGTGGAGAGGTCTATTGTAGAGGTTCAGTTTTAATCTGGTGCCCTACATCTAAGAGAACCGTCAGGGGGGAAAGTGTGTACATCTTTACTGGTGATGAAGGACTTCATTGGGTTTTAACATACATCCAAGCTCAGATGTGCAATAAGGAGCCAACAGTGTCGAATAAAGATTTGTGTGAGAAAAAATACAGAAAACAGCAAAAGAAGAAGTGATCTTGTGGCTCTGATGAAGTCGTACGATAAGGAAGCAGGCAATGGATAACAGAAGGCGCATTCAAGTGAACAGAACCCTGGAGACAGCTAGCTAGACAGCCGCCCAGGAAATTCTATTAATTTGAGTCAACATCTCTCTCTGCTGGCGAAGCAGGAGGTGAAACCTGGTCTCTCTCCTTCTCACCTCCTCAGCTGTAGAAGAAAACACGTTCCTCTTCCTCTGCATGATTCATCGAGCATTTCCTACCACTGCCAGTCCCCTTGTATTGGTGGACGTGACGTCTCTGGGGACTGATAATGAGGCAGGGCTTAAAGGAATAATCAGTCACAGTTTCCTTCAACACGTGTAGCAGAGAGCAGCAGCGGCAAGATGGTGATCTCCTGTGTTTTGAGCAGCAATTTAGTCCTTTTACCAGAGTGCAGAGGAACAGTGGAGGACGCTCCACATCCCTCTTTTTCCTCCTCCATTATGGCTATGATCTGTCTTTTTCCAAGGGACAAAAGAAAGAAGAAAATTGGAAGTATGTAAGGGATGCTTCAGGTGAAGTGTCACCACTCGTTTAGACCCTCCAGGTTGATTCTTGCAAAGTTGACGAGAGAAAAGGAAAAAAAATAATTAGAAAAAACAACAAAAACGTGGCTTTGAATTTCTCACTTCTTCAGTCTGTGAAAGCAGCAGCAGTGTATTGATACTGTTTAGAATGGTTCACTTTCATACAAAAAAAAGTTCATGCAGGTGTGGTTGAACACATTAGAGTCTGCAGACTGACAGCCTCTTTAGTCAGTAGCAGCTTCCTTCTTTCATTCATTACACGATAACTGTGATGATTCCTTCCTTGCGTTTGCTTCACGTTATCGTCTGCTGAGGATAATGATGGCACTACGGACTAACAGGACAACCAGTTCAGTGACAAGGTGGTGTGGGCGGGGTGTGCGAGGTCATGCTGGGGGCACAGGCACAGACACAAATACGATTAGAGCACAAAGAGAAGCAAGATTGGGCAGCACTGAGCTCGCTCCACATCTGTGATGTGCTTTTAAGGAGCACCTCCTGCATCTTCACTCCTTCTCTGTGCTGAGGGGAGATTCGCCTTATATACGCCATCACCTTTACGAAGACCATCCGACCGGTTTCTCTGTGCTTGTTCCTTCCTGATGTGGGATTAGTCTTTATTACATGAGAGAGATTTGAGTTGCTGCTCAAGAGCTGATAAACCTACAACACAGAAGTGAGGGGGACAATGATTGGGTTTCCCCAAAACCCAGGACTCTGCGGTGTTTCCATGGCTACGGGGGGGCAGTGGTTTTGGCAGCGACGTGACATGTTATTACGGTGATTGGTGGTGGTGGTGGTGGCTGGAAGTTAGTGGTGCTCATCAACAGTTACTGCGGCAGCTCAGTGACGGGTCTCTTGTGTTTGAGGGTGTCTATGAGAGACAGGACTCCTCTCTTTACGCTGGTGGAGACCCTGCGGGACACGGAGTCTCCGGGAGGGGATGAGCCACAGGCCTTCTGGGGGAGAGGTCTGGCCACCAAACACTTCTGATACCTCAGCTGAAAGAGAGGGGGGGGGGACAAAAAAAAAAAGACAGACATGTTGTAAATAACACAGAGTTACAGCTGCTGAGTGCACCATAAGGGAGGTGTGTGTGTCTCTCACTTCACACACACACACACACACACACATAAATAGAAGGGAAAGCCGGACTGGTGGAGGCAGCTAGCTGGGATCAATAGCAATGATTGATGATTCTAGTCACTGTGAATTACAGTTACGAGTCACCGGTTGTAGTGTGTGTGTGTGTGTGTGTGTGTGCGCGTGCATACCTGTGTCCATACATCTAAAGTTCTGATGTGTGATCAATAGTACAGCCAGCAGTCGACTAATCTTGTGACTCACACGCTGCAAATGGTGAAGGAAGATGAGTAACCTCCAATAATGGGCTGCCTCAGAGCAGAAACACCACAGAGGACATTCTTGGTTCTGATTATGAAGATTATAATGTTGAAATAAAAACATTATGAGTGGTGTTGTGTGTTTACTGTTGTCACTTATTCATTGGACATGTGTCCTCATCGAAGACGTTTCCTGCACGGCGATAAACAACGTGTCATACAATCTAAACGCTCTGTGTTAAACAGAAAATCAATACATGACGACGTTCAAGGCTATCCTCTTTTGACTATCATGTGATCTCGGCAGAGAAGATATACAGTATGTATGTGAAATACTCAGGATCCTCCGGCATGGGGTCATTTCATTTAAGACTAAAAGAAGTTAATCAAGTTGTCCCTGTTAATGGTAATTCTTGCTAATTGCATATATATGAGAAAAGGTTAAATTATCAACATTTTAAAAAACAACAACTTCACATTGCCAGGATAATAAACGCATCTCTCCAGAACAAGGGAGATACACAAAAAGCTTTATGGAAAACATATTGAGCAGTTTTTGAGTTACGCACTGGAAAACTGGCTAAAAACAGAAGAAGTGGGAGCAAACGGTCACTTAGGAATAAATAAACCATTTTCATAAGATCAGCTGGTTTTTTCTTCTAAATCTTGTGTTTTATGCTTGAACTGAAGTCAGAGAGAAGTTCTTTCTTCTTACGATGAAAAAAAAGAGCTTTTTGTCATAGAATTTATGTTCATGATTTCAACCTATTGTAAGTACTTTCTAGTTGTCTCACAGTTTAGAGACCAAGGAGATTATTTTGTGTTTTTTCCACATTTTTATTTGTCATACTAATATATGCATAAATGCACACATTTGTCTGCTTTATTTCCTGCATTTAGAACCATCACTGTTGATGTTGTGGGTCCACTGGTGGGTTGGTTTTAAGCCTTTACACTGATCACTGTTGTGAACAGTGAAAACCTGCAGCAGCTCCAAAGTTTTATGAAGCGACTGTTTTTATTTTGCACACAAGATTCTTGAGCCTGTTTTATGCATCCAAAACAATAATATATTCAATTATATAGTAACAGCAAATGATCACATTTAGCATTTTTATGGTTATTTTATTGGTTATTGGTTATATTACACAATTTTACTAACAATACTTTAATTTATAACCTGGTCAGGGATGGACTGGAGTATTTTTCTGGAGTGGTTTTCTCACTGCGACTCACCATACAAGCTGCCTGTACAGCTTCAGACACATTCCCAGCGTTGGGCTCACACCAGAAGACATGACAGTCAAAACGATGGCCGCCAGCGTCCATGACAAAGGCAAACGTGTGCACATCACGCCCAACGCCCATGAAAGACAGGAAACGAACACGACACTCCACCAGCACTTCCTCTTCATCCTGGTCAGAAACATAAAACTGTGCATGAGTAATTTTTTAGGATTCAACTGTCCTTAAAATACATCTCATCAGCATTTATGATCCCTTTTAAAATGGAGTTTCTTCATAAACAGGTCAACTGGAGCAGCTTTAAGTTGCTTTATTTTGCAGCTGAAATCATAATTCATGACATCAACAGAAGTTGGAGTCCTGTAAAAAAAAGCGGTCAGTTCTACGGGGCTTTCATTTATTTTGCACCATGTATTAAAGGCAAAGACGTTTGTATTTAGACTATATGGCTAAAGAAATAACAGGTTCTCTACATGGGGGGATGGGACCAGCTCTCCAACAGGCTTTTCTTCCACTGCCATAGAAAAAGCAATAAATGAGTAGAAATTTGTCAAATACAAAATCAAACATTCAACTACTAAAATACCTTACAGATTTTCCCACCATGTTTTGCCTTCTTCACTGAGATTGTATCATCATTTTTTTTTTTCACCATATGGGAAGCAGGAAGGAACAAACTTGAGAGAAGCAGGGGAAGTTGGGGGTAGTGGTCGGGCAAAGACAGATGTGTGTCTCACCTTGGCTTTGCTGATGGTGAGAGTTGCATCTGCCACATTAAGGGCTACCGGTGTCCAGTCCTCTCTGTTGGAGGAACCGATTAAACTACCTATGGCTCCATTCAATATGTCCATGCCTGGAGCACAGGATGTTAAAAACAAACAAGTAAACACATTTAAAAAAAAAAATAGAATCACCAACCATGTATTTTGCATGTTATTACAGTTAGAGTCTTGTTTCCGTGCCGACGCACCTATTGGTCTGGCCACGGGCAACATCCCAAGGTAGAGCACCTGGAACTTCTGGACCAGCTCCGTCTTAGGTGTGGGAAACTCTGCTGGGGAGAAGCCACACATTAAAAAGGTTCCCATGAGAACATATTAAACTGAGTAAACAACCAGCATGGACATTTATAGAAGGTTCCCAAGTCTAGCCTGCCAGTTAGCATCTGGATACGGATCGCGCTCTTACTGCCGTTTTTCTTTCCCCTACTGTTGTAGAAATCACTTCATGCTCGTCAAAGGAAGTTATTTGTTAATTTCTGTCACGTTATATTCTAAAATATGGCGCTTGGTCTGTCACAGACTTAAATCCTGAAGTCTCAATTTGCACTTCCTGTTTCTCATGACAGTTTTTTTTTATTTTAAGCGGAGACAGATGCTGTCAGGGGCATGCTGGATTGTTGTGAATCTGCCTGACTGCTGCTATGTCTCACGTCAATCTCCTCGACCCTGCTGTCTGGCTGTGTCTCCTGAAAGTACAAGAAAGTTGGTCTTGTATGACGAACATCACTCGGATGGCTTCTTTTCCAATTTGTCTTGCAATTCGAAAAATTTGAGGAGAGCCCTCTACACCTGTGGAGCAATGTTTTTACAGGCTGTGTTTGTACTGTGCGACTTGTGTGCATTGGAATGTGCAACCATTGGATACACATTTACTTTACTTTAAGTTTTATGCTATTCTACTGATTGGCACAGTGAAGAGCAGCAGTGACCTTAAGACGATGACATGAAGACAAGGAATGATAAGATTGCAAACTAGTAAACATGGATGCAAAGAGTGCAAGATTTAAATGATCAAACTAATGACTTTGTAAATAATTCGAGGGGCACTTTGTTCCCACTAATGCAAATGAACTGCACTACAAGAGTTTGTTTTAATGGAACCAATCGTGCCAAGTGTGAACCGACCCTTACTGATATCTCTTAAAGTACCTCGACTGATTTTAATGCCTCCAAAACTATTAATCCAACAGCAAACTTGAGACCAGACAGATGACCAGTTTAAATGTATGCAGTGTACTCTCTCTAGTCTAAAACACACACTCACACACACAAACAGTGAGGTGCTGTATGTATGAGGCCTACCTTGTAAAGGGAGATCTAATCCCGCCTGCATCCTATCCTGGAGAGAGCCTCCTGCCATCGCTTTGGCATTCTTTCGCTCTGTCATTATCTGAAGAGAGAGAGAGAGAGAAAGAAAGAGAGAGAGAGAGCAGAAAAGATATATTAGGGGAGAGACACAGGGGAGGAGGGTGAAGAGAAAAGAGAGAAAAAAGTATGAAAGAGAAAAAGGATGAGGGAGGAAAAAAGATGTGAGTCAACACAAAAGACTTGTTTTGGTCCTGGTCCAGTTTCATCCCTGATGCTGTCAGGTTGTCTACCTATTTCACCTGGGGAACACAGACACACACAGACAGACTAACCAGATCAAAACTTGTCTTTCCCAAACAGGCTAAAAGCTTGGCCTGCAGTGAATCTCACAGGTGGAGGAACGTATATGTGTAAAAGTACAGGCCGACAAAAACAACTAAAACTAAAACACAGAACAAAGAAACACCACCACCAAAAATAAAAACACTACTGAATTGAATTCATTACCAATTTATGAGTCTATATAAATGAATAAAGAATTTTAAGATCTTTTCCAAAATTGAATTGAACTTCTACGGCTATAAATGTGTTTTATTGAGACGAGGGAAAAGGAAAAACCCATTGATTTTAAGTGAGTTCAGTGAATAAAGGAGAAAAACATGGCTTTAAACGTGGTTGTTCCTCTAACGCTGCTTGTATTAATCAGTATTGATTATTGATAACTCTGTTTAGGGAGAAGAAAACTTTGTGGGCCTTATATTCAGTTGAGTTTAATATTATGTTTAGTTTGTTTTAGGGCTGCAGAGACTGTGAAAAATTCCAAATATGTGCCTAAATTGTGGAATAAAAAACAAACAAAAAAAAACGCTGTTGAGATTTACCATTACAGGGTGTTGAGTAAACGTTATGATGAAATGTGTTGTTTTGTGCTTTGGGAATTCCTGTTCCGTTTGTTTGTAACAATTATCAGCACAAACGTTCCACATCTCCTCTTTTCCCAACATTGTGTCTCAGGAGCCTCCTTTGACCTGAACCACTTACCCGGGAGCAGATCTCATGCAGACTGGTGGCGATGGCTTTGGCTGGCGTGTCACACCGGAAAACATGACATTTCAGAATCCTGGTGTTTTTATCCCGTGCCACATAAGCAAAGTCCCTGGGAGGAGAGGAAATCACAGGGTGAATAAATGAAAATGCACAAAAGGAGGAAAAAAAGCTGGGGGGTGGAGATGAGGAGGGTTTATTGCACTTGTCTCAGGTACCACTTGGAGACCGATAAATAATGATGATGTAGTAAAGTGTATTCATGATGTGTGTGTGTGTGTGTCGACAGACTGACAGCTCTTGGAGACAGATTAGAGATGAACTGACCTTTATCAGTCTGATGAATACAGGACACACTCACATACACACAAACATGCGGGTCGATGGGCGCGACAGATCAATAAGAGCACCGCAATGCAAGAGGGAGTTGAATGAGTGACAACAAGGGAAGAACTTTCCCCCCCCCCTCCTGGGCGCTTTGGAGCTGAATGCAATTTAAGAAAGCTGAATAAGAAGGGAGGAAAAGAAGAAAGACAGGAGATGGAGGGAGCATGAAGACGTAGAATAAGAATTAAGTACAGCTGCACCAAATGAAACCAGTAAATCTCACACACACACAGATTTATGTCGTTCAGAATTGCACATAAAAGCTGTCTAAATAACTTCCTTCAGGATTTGTGCTTCTATATAGCGTGCATTAGCAAACACAGGCCTGAGGGTTAACAAGATTTTTTAGAGCCCAGCCCCTCGGAAGGAAACTCTCTTCAAATGATTCCTATGTATGTGTGTGTGTGTGTGCTTAAAAGCTGCTTGTAGACATAGAAGGACAGAGGAGGTCACCTTCACTTCCTACATCTGTGAGGGCTTTGCACACATAATGCTCCAGTACAACAAGAGCTACTTTGGAATATTGAGAAAAATGAGACGCGGAGGAAATTAAACAATAAGGAATGACAGAGACGATGGAGAGATACCGTAGGGATGAAAGGAAGGAATGTGTTTACCTCTCTCTGTGTCCAAGGAAGCAAGAAAGGGGGAAAAAAAAACAGTTAGGCTAGAAGAAGAAAAATAAGAAAAATCCACCAAGACCGACCGACATGCCTCTGTCCTCCCAACAGAGCACAGAAAGAGCAGGTTGTGCATATTTGTGTGAGCATGTAGGTTAATGGGGTGCAGCTCAGGTCAACACCACTAACGCAGGTCATTTTAATGCATATTTAACAAAGAGGTCAAATATGAAAAATTGGCAGAAAATGACTAAAATATAAAGAATAAAAGAGGAATAAGGAAGAAATTCTGGACAGAGAGATGAAACAGAGGGTTCAGTTAGTTTAAATCCACTGCTGATGGTTTTGTTTTTCTGAATGAAATAAAAGAATTAACTTGGAACATTAAAAAGAAAAAATCCACATAAAAAGATTCTAAGAAGAGTCAAAAATATAAAAGATAAAAGTCAGAGAAAAGGAAGGGAGTAGGGGGGAGAAAAAAGGGGGTGATCCCTCAAGTCAAATATAATCTTATCATCATGCTGACACCCTGAAAATGTCAAGGTTGCTGAGGGAATGTGTAATCTCTATAATGAGTTCCACGACACATGGGGAGAGGGACAGCAATCCCAACTCCAACGACGTTCCCAAACCCACAGTAGTATCTCATACCCCTACACATGGATAAAAACATAACGGGGTAAAGATGTGCAGGAAAATGATGCTACACTTATTGTTGCTTTACACATTTATTAAGTATTTAAAATATAAAATGTGGACTTTATGGTTTGGTCTTAAACTGTTTGGTGCTTCACCAGCTTCAGATTAACATGATTCTTTTATCATGTCTTCTATTCGTATAGTTAGCACCAGCCGCTCTAATTTAACTCCCAACCCACAGAGTAAACCTCCACACATGAACCCGCATCCGATTTTGTACACTCCACTGAAGTTCCTGGCGAATTGTGATACGCACACTTCACAACGGCTGCAAGAATCCACGCACAAACTACCTGCTAAGCAACATAACAGCACTGCAGACCGAGGTCTGATCATTCATGTCTGTCGCTCGTCTTCCTTTTCCTGCTACTTCATAATAAAGTGAAACAGCACAGGTGATGGTTCCAGATGCATATAAATATCTACTCACAGTGTTTGGTTTCCTGTTTCAGAAGGTAATCCTGTGAATCTTTAAAAAGCTCACGCCATTCATTCCTGTTGATGCTGCAGGCGTGCAGAAAACACTCCTCAACCTCTACACTCAGTGAACACTAACCATACCTTCCCCTCTGGCAGCTTCATCCCCGCTCTCCCTCTCTTCTGCCACCCTCACCCTCCTCCTACTCCTCCACCTCTCCCCTCCCCCTCCTCCTTGCTGCTGCTGCAGCCGAGGTAGCCCCACTGCCATGAACTCTCCAGATATATGTATAGATGTGGATCGTAGCAATAAAGGCTAAGTGCTACGTTAAACAGATCTTCTCTTATAAAAACACGGCAAACTTACATCACTGCATGTGTGTGTGTGTGTGTGTGTGTGTGTGTGTCTGTTTCTGCAGTTCTGCATACAAACAGCTTTCATTTTGCCTCCTTTCTTGAGTGCACTCATGCTTATGTGTTTGTGTATAAAATCCCTGCACCAACTTAAATAATACACCAGATACCAATCTATCTGGTTCACATCACCCAGCTGTGCCTGATAAACTACATCTATTTTCTTCTCACGCATTCAGTAGCAGTGCAAAGCGCCCTTCGCTGGCCGCCCCACAGCATTACCACACCATGTCTGACTGATCATTTTAGCCTTCAAATGCTTTTGCTCACAACTTCTGGACCATCAAACCTCGGAGCTTCCTGAGACGACGATCTACTGCTGCCTGGTGTCAGTTTGACTTTTCTTTTTTTTTTTCACGAAGCCAGCTGTGCTGAGCTTTCAGCTGAGGGGAAACCGAGGGCGAGATCAGTCAGGTAGGGGGAGAATAAAGGCTATTCTCCAGTTCATCCTCTCCGTTATTGCTGATGAATTAATCTTTTATCAGCATCCCTTCATCATCAATCATTAACTCCTTAGAAAAGCCGAAGCCTCCGTCATCCCAGATGGGTGGTTAATAACACTGCAATATTTGATTTAGAGCACGGCATGCATATTCTGAGAAATCTTACACACTCATAATTAAACAAACATGTAATGGTAATCAGTTCTTATGAGAAAAGTCTTGAAAACAAAAACAAATTGTGGTTGCCACGTTGACAAACCTGCCATTGTCCCGGCCAACGCCCCAGACCCGGATACTTGTAATTGGCTGAGAGTGAAGCACACTGCGGTCCATGGGGTCGACCAGGTTCAACATATTATTCTCCAGCAGCAGATACATGTCCTTCCCCTGAACACACACACACACACACACACACACACACACACACACACACACACACACACACACACACACACACACACACACACACACACACAAAAACAATTCTTCAGATCTCATTACAAAAACATGCAATACTTATTTCCTGAAGCTCTGGATGTTGCCAAAAAAAAGAAGTCCTTTAAAGGTCAACTACTTTTTTCACTTGCTAATAAAGCCTATTTGCCTGTGTGTGTGTGTCTGCATATGTGTGTGTGTGTGTGTGTTTCTATCTCCAAATAGAAAACTATTTAACCTTAAGATGGGAATGGAAGGTTATTGAAAAAGGACTAAATTCCCCCCCTCTGTTCTGTCGCTTCTGATTTAACACAACCACTGCAGAAAGAGGAAAAGACTTGCTCCACTTTTCTCCCCTCCTCCCTCCATTTTTGACCCACATTTAAGCAGCCTGTTAGCCCCCGACGAACGTCTGCTGATCTTTTTCTCTGCTCCAACCCTTACATTTAATTCATTTTTGTGGCTTTCTACAAGCATATCATGTATTTCCAACAACTCATCCTTCATTTTACACACAAACAAAAAACATATAAATACAAAAAAAAAAATCACCTCTCCCCAGATGCCGACGGTGTCCCGGATGTCATTCTTGCAGTAGGACAACTGTCGGATGCAGTTGTTAACAGCAACGCTGCTCTTTCCAGGAGCCAAGTCCTCTTCAGCCATCTCTACCCATCCCAAAGAGCGCACTGCAAAACACTGGACACACAAAGCAGTGATATAGACATATTATTATACACAAAGACCAGTAAGTTTTTTTTTACTTTAGACTTTTATAAGGCTTCAAGATCAATGCATGACTTTAAATGGCAACTGCATTATGTTTAAAACAGCAAACGTTTGATTTTGAGCTGGCAGGATTCTATAGCCAAACAAACAAAGTATGTTTTCATCTTTTTGTTTGACAGATGGGGACAACAAAGTGTGTTTGTATAGAAGAACTGACAAAAAGAAGAGAGGAGCCTGGAGTATTCTCATCAAGTATTCATTAATTTCAGCAGTCCGTTCAGGAAGTACTCTGCAGAGACGAAAGAGGCCGGATAGGGACTGACAACATACTAAACATTGTTGCTCTGACATTTTACTGCAATATCAGAGCAAACTGAAGATGAAGTTAGGTTGTTGTTTTTTTCAAAGGGGTTTTTAATGTTGAAGCCACAAATTCCTTTTCAAAAATCTTATCTAGAATAGCAACCACTATTGCTTCTGTGTGCTGTTCAAATGTTTTGCTAGGCTGCGATCCAATGCAAAACCTCTCAAGAGAAATATCATGGAGAGCAGTTCAGACTAGTCATAATGACGTTTTAAATATCTGTAACTATTATTTGGAGTAGTCAAAACCAAGTAACAGTTAGCTGCAACATCTATCCATAATAACGCCTGCACACCTTTGACACCTTGTATTTTAGCATTTCTGCAATCTGCTGCAGTTTTGAGACAGAATAGCTCAGATCAGATAAATAATTAATTTGTTCTGTTTAATTACTTTGACTATAAATTCATTTATACCTTGAACTGACATTTGCTGGTAGCAGTATCAGCCATTCTGTTGAGTTGAATGTTTAACAGAGCCTGATAACATTGTATTAATTAATGCGTAGCTTGAACTGTATGTACTTCTCATTCTCAGCACTTGGAGGCAGTATTGGTTAGATATCTATTCACTCAGATGAGTGCAAAGACAGCAGCTGAAGTCTGACATACCTTTAGATTCTACAATCTGACAGCCATGCATGCATATAACATATGCATAGATTTTACACAATGCAAAGGCTGCTTGTATGACACATAAACACATTCTAAAATGAACTTTTACATCATTTAAAGGTGTAAAAAAAAAGGTACTATATGTAAACATTTTGTAACAGTTCAGAAAAAGGCTCCTTACCTTTGCTTCTGGGTCATTGTTGACATTACTGGACTCCTCTTCCTCCACTGCTGGACGGTTCCTGACAAAAATGCAGGATATAGTATATGATTAGCAGCGCACTACTATCAGCATTGTGATCATTAGCTGCCTTACTAACATGGCTCTTGACCCGTGTGTGAAGGCTACATGCAGCCATTGCACTAATAGAGAGCCCTGAGGCATTTCCTGGGTAGAAGCACTAACTTCCTGCTTTGTCTGACACAATTAAACTCTAATGTTGATTGAACACAAGATTAGAGAAACTAAGCAGACAGAGTGATGTTTGATATCTAAAAGCAACTCCACGGCTTGCAAGAATCTATGCACACTCTCTCTATGGGTTGATTTTGTGTGTCTGTATGGGTATTTCACCTTAGCTTAAGTGATGCGTAGCGCAGTGTGGCACCCTCAAACTCCTTCAGACTGGGGTCAGGGTTCACCGTGGCTGCTTGAAGGTCCTGGTGTACACAGATGACATCATCAGAGTGTGCAAAATGACATCAAATAAACCCCCACAGCTTTGACCAAAAGGCAGCCATGCTTAAAGCCTCTTTCACACATGTAACCTGTAATATTTCCAGGTAAGATAGTCTGGGTTTTGAAAAATACACTGATCCCACAGGACATAATTATTACAGACAGTTCCAACTGTCTAGAATCGTCATCTCCAATATATAATTTTGTTTTAGGTACTTAATATTTACCAGGTGATGCAGCTGAAAGTGATCCAAATGTATTTTGATAACCTTTCATGAATGCATGATTTCAAATTCACATAGCTTCAACATACACAGTTCTGCTTGGCATTAATTTTCATCTGCTGAAACGTCCTACTCTTCCATAAATCTACTACGTACTCTGTGTAAAACCAACACCCATAGTTCATCTATCCTGAAAGAATTCCATGCTTTTCCCAGGAATGAAAGATCACTTTCCATTTCCAACACAACACAGATGTACAGTATATAACTGACACAACATTCAAGAATGTAACAGGGCATGTGGGAGAAAGGCCTGATGGGACACGAACCTGGCAGAAACCAGACCTAAAAAAAATATTTTGACCCGACACAGTATGTGCCAGCATGCATCCAAGTGTTGGACGGGATGGAGACATGACTTTGGTGTGTTATGTGTAATGAGGCATGCTTGCATAGGGGAGAGAAAGTTAACATGTACATGTACATGAACATACACTTGTGTGTGCAAACACATTCAGATCTGTGCCAGCAGGAGGGGAAAAAAACAACATTTTTGCCACATGAGTAAAGAAAGGAACAGTTTGTTTTAGTGTGTTGCTGCAGCCAGATAATGGATGTCGCACAAATGAGGCGGGTCAAAATGCAGTTCCAGCCAAACATGCTTTTTTCCAAGGCAGTGAATTTGTAGCACATAATGCATAAATGCATACACTTTGCACAGTGGGTGAGGATAGACCAAGAGCATGACTCGTTGGCGCTGAATGCATTATACTTGCCTTCCACACTTCACTATCAATCTTTCCGCCAAAATCACTCCACGCCTGTTTCTACATTCAGCGTTAAAACACACACAGCGGTGGGACAAAGATTTGGGATCACAGGTGGGGAGGGGGGGGCAAAGAAAGAAAAGAACAAGGCTGTTAGCTACCTAGCTCACTGCAAACTGAGTGCTTGTTGCAATAAGGAGCGACCCAGAAAAACATTTTTATTTACTTCTATTTACTTTATGAGAAGCTGTCAAGTCAAGACTTTTAAATGTTCTCTCAGTTTTTTTTCTAGCTCCTATTGAACATTCACCTCCATACTGAGAATTAAAAGAGGTTTGGTTAGTAGAATATGAGCAATACAGACATAGAGAACAGTCAGTGCTTCTTTAGACAGTGACACTTCTCCCGATACTACAGCATGATGGATGGATCCGACATTCAGCTTTTTATTCCAGTCCAGTGGCATGCCAAGTCAGAGGAATATGAGAACCATGTAAAAGACAGAGCCACTAAAAAAGGAATGAGGACATATAAAATATCAATTAAAACTAAATTAATATTGTAAAGAAACAAAATTCATCGGATGACGACTTGGATATAAAGTAAAACCTGACTAAGAAGACTTCTTATAAGGGACTTATGACATGTAGTCATCTTGGACATGTGGACTTCTTCTTCTTCTTATTTTACTTTTATTGCATTTCAGTTTATTTCTATCTATGATTTGGTACAAATGTCTCCCTTTCTTCTCTCCATTCCACCTTTCTTGCCACATCTGGTTTACCTTCCTCCATATTAAACCTTTATTTATTTTCTGCTTTACTGATGATGATTAGCATTTCTATATTTTCTTTTTCTTCGTGCCTTCTTTGCTAGCTCATCCACCTTCTCGTTCCCCGTCACCCATACATGTGCTGGAACCCAGATGAGTTTAATCTTCCCTCCCAAACTGAATATTTTTGTGACTGTCTGAAGGATTTGATACAAAATATCTTGACGACTGTTTGAATGGAAACAACCTTATCCTCGCCAGGACTGAGGATGAATCTGAGCAAATTCAAACCTTATCTTGCCCTGTTTTTTTCCCACCCATTTCAGTTCTACCAGAACCGCTACCACCTCCACCGTGTCGACTCCTAGCTCATTGGATGTTACCCTCAGTGTTTGGTATGTTGCAGGCGACATTACAGTCCATGCATGCAGGTCAACAATGCTGGAGATATAAAGTCTTTTATTGCACTGGTCACAGTTTTTTTTAATCTCAGCCCATAGGAGCTGAAACACAGAGCAAATCCAAATGAAAACAAGTCACACCCCAAATAGTCACTGACTGCACTGTATGTGAGTAGACATACTGCACCTATAAAGTAGTACACACACTTAAACAGATGCTGTATTTATCTTTTTTTTTCTGTATGTGCCATAAATACTTAGACAAACACACATTTACAGAGAGAAAGAAAGTTATCAAGATCAATTCAAGGATATTGACCCAAAGGAGAAGAAGAAGAAGAAGAGGTGGGTGAGGAAGGGAATAGGACAGAGGAAAGTGTCCTCCTACCTTGTCCTCATCTTCGTGATGTTGAGAGCGGCCCTCTTGATCAGACATCCCCTGTAGAGATGTGGAACGAGGCTAAGGAGAGAAAAGAGGATGGGGGTAAAACCTCCATGGTGTTGCTGCACTGTGCTCATCTGTACGCCGTGTCGGCTCTTTTGAGTGACTGGCTAATGCTGGAGACGTCTCCAGGTCAGTTTCTCTGAATATGTCTCCAGGTCTAGATGTGACTGACGGAGATTCTGGCACAGCTGTCAGTCAACATCAATCATTCCAACAGGATCAATATGTTATCTACACCATGCTGCTCTCTATCAATCTCCTTTCCTCTCTGATTGACTGACTGATTGACTCAGTGTTCTTGTATTCCGGTATTCTGCATCCAGACTGGACTATTGACGGTTCTTTATCCGTCTCACTGTCTTGTTGCATGTTTCTGCCAACACTCCACAGTCAGCTCAACACAACAACAGATCAGACAAATGTCCTGTCCTGTTTAAAATCATCATGCAGTTCTTTCAAAATGTGCAGAATACCACGTATATCATTAAGTACAGTGAAACAGAAAGGACTTTTATTTTTTAACTTACAAAGTAGCAACTGTTGACAAATCCACATGTGGTGATGGTTGGCTCATGGCTGGAGAGAGGCTCAACTGAGCTGTCAGAGGTGGTGCTGCCCGAACGAGTTGATGCCCTGAAAAAGATCTCTGCCTGGCACGACTGCACACACACACACACACACACACAGAGACACACACATACACAAAATCCCCTTGTTAAGACTAATACTGAGCTTTTTTTTTAATCTACATCACCAGTAGCATAATTTGGGGAATGTTTTCTGAAGGAGTGAAATACAGGGGGTGCTGACCCAGGCATTAAAAAATCTAATTGTAAGTCAAGTTGCACAATTAATTATTCATACTTCTGTATCACAAACTATTATCCTCTTTCCAAAACAGCAGATTAAGGACATAAACATTTTCAGAAGAAAAGCACTGAGCTACAAATGCTTTTCCTGTTCCCTCATGTTAACAGTGATCCAGTCATGAGTGGACAGTCATAAGGACGGATGTGAATGCACCTAAAAGACACACTGGGGATGCATGTGAGATCTAGTCTAGGCCACTTATGACCACATTATTTTGATCACATTTTAACAGAACAATTTCAAATGGAACCTAAGCTCTGCCACTCACCTCATGGTCAGGAGTGGGTGAGGGGCTCCGTGAGCCTGAAGAGTGTTTACGTGGTGCGGAGGCCGTTTGGTCTCCCACGGCCTGGGACTCTGTCTGTCCGGGGGCTGCTGGGCGGGTGGCAGGCCTCTCCCACTGGGTGGTTCCTGTAGGAATGTGCCAGTAGTAGACACCGGCCATATCTGTGATCTTCTTCCATCCTGGAGGCAGGTCAGGGTCTGTCTGAAATGACTGCTCACTCCAGATATCTGGTGGATAAACACACACATATGGAAGTTTTATTGACAGCAGTAGGGACAGAGTGACACTTCATTAAGCTGACAGATGTCTTATAAACTTTTATAAATTATTATTAGTTGTTGTACATGGAATGCCAGAGACCTACATCCTTTTTTATGGATTCATATAAGACTGAAACTGGAGGACAGGAGCAGTATATAGAGCAGATGGCTGTTAACATAATTTATTGGGCAGTGGAGATACATGTAGAGGAAATGCTGCAGTTACCTTGAAAATAAACACACACACACACACACACACACACACATACAGAGCGATTGATGGCATTTGTGTGTGTGTGAAGTTGATATAGTGGCAAAGGTAGAAAAGATGATCCAAAAATGCATCAGGTAGCGTAGCGACTCATAAAGGTGATATAAGCTCGGAGGCGCCGTTCAGAGGGTGCTGTGTGTGTTTGTGTGTAGTGGTGTGTGTTTATGTGAGAGATTGCACAGTTCTTAAAGTGCTGACCATGCTGATGAAACACAGCCCATGGGCCTGTCGCCACGGCAGCAGGCCATATGTCATCATGACTGGGTCAGTCCAGAATGAGATGGAATTCAGACATGTGTGTGCGTGTGCACGCACAAACACACACAGATGGACACAGAGCGATTGATGGCATTTGTGTGTGTGTGAAGTTGATATAGTGGCAAAGGTAGAAAAGATGATACACACACACACACACATACACATACACACACACACACACACACACACACACACACACACACACACACACACACACACACACACACACACACACACACACGTCATTTTATTAGATTTAGACTTACTTTATCTAATGGACAAGAGATCAGTCACAAAACTTTAAAACAGCTTTATATGTTTTTTTTGGCACAAGCAGACATCACTTGGGGCTTAAAACTGCTTCAGAGCAGGGACCTGGGAAGCAGTGCCTTCTGGGAGTTGCAGTCTTTTACAGGCAAAAAGAAAAATAGGTCAGAGCTAATAAAACTACAACATAGAGAACCTGAATGTCTCTGGTATGAGCAAGGGGAAAGATGGATGTGGATTAAAGCTCGTACACAGACAAGAGGAGAGGGAGAGAAGGGGGAGACGGATGGGGAGCTGTGCATTGCTTGGCTTGGGGTTATGTCATGCTTCAAAGTTAGTCGTGTCGCCCTCTGCAAGCTGTGTGGCAAGCATGGAAATGGAAGGAAAAGAGGCTTAAGAGGCTAGCATAGAGGCTGACAACTGGCGTGCAGCAGTGCAGCTCGTATGAGGGTGTCAAAGCAGAGCTACGTAGCAATTAGCCTATGATAGCCTCCGTTAGTGTGCAGCTCCATGCCAAGCAGAGGCTGAGGGGGAGGGGAGAGCAGCGAGAGCAACAACAACAACAAAAAACACACATACACACGTTATCTGTGACAAACAACACACATGACCAAAATGATGCACAGACATACAACATGCACAGACCACAGATTGCGATAGCAGACATTTCGAGACAGCAGCATCACAGTGACAAACTTCATCTCGTGCTGGAGAAGACACGCACATATACCTCACACCATATGCTCACACTCACAAACAGCCAGACACACTCACACAGCGTTCCAGCTGGGTAGTTACCCCACTGGGTAGCTCCAGCTGACTCTGACAGACGCACCTACCCTCGTAATTGACAATCACAATGGCCAGCATGTAGTCTTTCCCCAGCATCATAGTTAGCTAGCTGCTTTTCACACAGCAAAAGCCACTGCCAGTGCAACCACAGAGAACCCCGGACAGAGCATTAAAGGAGAAAAGAGAGAGTGAGGCACTGCACGAGAGGGTGAGAAGAAAAAGAGAGAGAGAGAGAGAGAGAGAGAGAGAGAGAGAGAGAGAGAGAGAGAGAGAGAGAGAGAGAGAGAGAGAGAGAGAGAGAAAGGGACCGGGGCAGAGAGGCAGCGAGGACATGATGTGAAAAAGAAACGCAGGAAAAAGATGAATGGAGAGGTGGAAGCAAGAACAGAGAGAGAGAGAGAGATGGATGTTGTTTTCTCTCCTTCCTCTATCAGGAGCATCGACAATGTCAACAACTCAAATCAGCCTGACCTTCTGTTGCCTGACCTAAAACAAGTAATAAATATAAATACAGGCGCATGGGAAAAAAACAACAACATTCTGGCATATTTATCCCCCCCGGATCATCTTTCATTCAGTATCATATCCAGTGGAGGTTCAATGAGGAGGAAGAGTAGAAGCAAGAGGAGGAGGAAAGCAGAAAATAGGGAGGGAAAAAAAAAACAATGGACTTACATGCAACTACAACATTCTTGCATACTGCATATATCCTCATTCAACTCCATGTGTTGCAATGCATGCTATGGTGTCAGAATGCAAAAGACCCATTCAAAAGACCGTCCTCTACTCAGTGTGTGTGTCTGTGTGTGTGTTTGTGTCTGTGTGTGTGTGTTTTGGTTCCTCTCTGTGAAAGCAGATTCGTACTAACCCTCTAACACACAACATCCACAGAGAAATCCGACACACACCTGGGAAAACAACATGGATTCGTCAATATGTGACAGTGAGAGATGCAAAAAAGGAGGACACAGCAATACGGACGACCACATGTTAGATATTGATAAATTCAATATGAATGGACGCCAGCATGATTATTGACTCATCAGCAAACCCACAGAGGACAATATGTCTTAACTAGAGACTACAGCAGAGCTAGCATCTATCTTGAATCCCTGTCCTGGATATGGACACATTGAATCTACATAAAGCACAAGGCTGTTCCAAGAGGGATTCATCTATTTGGAAATGACATTTTTAGACAAAGACAAGCAGGAGGGAAGTCAATTCTAAGCAGCGGCAACAATGCAATGCACAAATATGCAAGAGGGGAGGCTGCTGGTCCTTTCAGAGAGATGGAATACGCAGATGCTCAGAGCCTGCACATCAAAAGGGACAGTGAGTCACCACAGGGTGAGAAGCAAGACCAGCATTCAAGGGGAAAAAAACAAAACAAAACACGGCTCAACAGCTCAGAGCAGACTGAGAGGAGGGTTTCCAGCTGAGCTCATGTCAGAGGTGAAGGCTACTGCTCCAGAGGAGATGGATGGGTTTCATACATCACTAGGCAGATAGTTTTAAAGGCCTAATTAAAGTAAACATCAATATATTTGCATAATGCTGACAAAAGAAATACAGTTCCTTCAATCAGATGTTTTGACTGCAGCCAAACAGTCCAGTCACCAGATGTGGTGATGATTCATTTCCGTGGAGTATGATCTCCAGATTTTGTTTGGCTATTGTCTATTTCCTGTTTTGTGTTTTTGTCTGTTTTTTTCGTGTTTTGCTTGTTTTTCGTCGTCATCATTCTTGGTGTTATTTTGGTTTTATTTTTTTGGTAACTGTTTTGGCTTACTGTGTTTATATTGTATTTTGTTGCTTGTTAATATTGTAATTTTGTTGTCAAGGACCTCCTTGAAAACAAGATGGTACATCTCAAGAGGTTTTCCTAATAAAGAATTTCCTCAGATTTGATTCAGAATCAATTCTCAATTGAATGAATAGATGCAGGGCTCTGTCTTTTTCTCCAGTCACCATTCACTAATGTCCTCAGTCCACTGAAAAATACCCTAAAATCTCACTCACTGGACCTTCAAGAGTTGCTTTTTTACTTTTTTTAAAAACTTTTTTTTGCAATATTTAAATGCATATATCCACATTTTGGACTGTCAAAAAATTTAAGGAAAACACTTCGGGCTTGAGGAAGTTCTGATAGGCCTTTATCTGACATTTTATAGATCAAGTCATTATTAAATTAACTTATTAAATTGTTGCTAACATTAGCCCTATGATACCCCTATTTAAATATCAGGATAGGGACAGTTTTTCTATCTAGATACGCTTTAGAAGAAGATCAAACAAACTTGAACCCTGAACAAACTCAACAACAAACGATCTCAGACAGTCTGCATGTTGCACCAAAAAGGTCTATGGATCCAAGTTATGGCACAGCTACAAGTACATTTGGAGGTCCACCTTCCCTTAAGTGTCTGTATTAGTGTGTGGGTACATAATACCTATAGAACACAAATGATCCTACTCTCAAAAAACACAATAATGACAACTAAGAGTAGAAATACGGAAGAATAAAGGGAATTAAAAAGCTCCTCTCCCTTTAAGTATCACCTCTAGAGGAAAGAGTCTCTCTCTCTCTCTCTCTCGAAAAAGGATGCAGCTGATCTAGCATGCTTAACCACCCATGGGATTGCAAGGGAACTTCCGGCCTCAAAGGGATTCTGGGATATTTACTGGAGCCTGAAGGGTTTGTTATTCTGTCCCAGCATATCTGAGTTCAGTGTACAGAACACATACTTGTTCACTATAAATGGAAACATGTCATCAGCAGAGTATAAACCACGGGGGGGGAGAAGTTGACACACTGACATGAAAACTATGCCTGAATGACAGTGGCTGTAAAGATGTACTGTGATGAGCCTTGGGCAGCATGTCCTGTGTGTGTCAGTGTTAGTGTGTGTACCTGTCTCCTCTGGGGAGTTGCTCTCCTGGGACAGTGTGGTCCAACTCAACTCTTCGTCGCTGGGGTTCAGATTCTGGATGCGGTTCAAAGCGCAGTCGGTCTTTGCGCCAGTCCTTCTGTCCTTCTTCGTCTCTGGAGAGGAGGAGGAGGAGGAGGAGGAGCAGGAGGCCACGGAGAGCAGGGGGATGTCCTCCGGGCTGGCTTGCCTGGGCGTGGAGGGAGGGGGAGGCACTGGAGAGTCCTTACCGAATTTAAAGAACTTGGGGTTAGAGTGGAGGTCAGAGATGAGCTCCAGGCCCGAAGAAACTTTATGGTTCTTCACATGAGACTCACTTTTCATCAGCAGTAAAGGCTTCTGCTCCTCGTTCTCCTGCTCCTCCACCACAAGCTCATCCCCATCTTCCTCAATCTTCATCTTTGATATGACTTCCTTCTCAGACAGAATGCTTATGTCGTCGCTCTCCTCTGCCTCAATATTAAAGTCAAATCCCAGATCTGTCGTGTTGTCATTCTGTTTGAGGTCTAAAGTCGTGTTAATGTTACAGTCTATGTCTGATTCAGTCTCCTGCTCTGGCTCTGCATCATCTTTAGAGTCTGGGAGCAGGTCAACATCTAGCTGAGTGACATCATCTTCTCGATCATTATTGGTGAGCGTGTGACTGTCATGCTCCTCAGCTGTGTTGACATTGAGCTCATCTGCTGCAAGGTCCGAACCGCACTTCAGGTCAATGGGGTCGGGATCGGTTGTGTTTTTGTTGTGATCCTGACCTGCTTTACGAAGCTGATTGACTCCATTCTTGGCTAGTTTGGGATTACTGGGGGTTGACGACTGTGATACGGGTGAGGATGGTGATGATGATGATGATGATGATGATGATGGGGCCGCTTCTCCGAGGCCCATGGCTGCCTGGATGCTAGTAAATGCGTACTTTTTGCGACATTTGGGAGGCGTGGCGGAGCCCTGTTTGATGACGTCATTGCTGAGCCGCTGGTTGTGTGAGGAGCAAAGGCTGAGTGAGGTGGGAGGCGAGGCAGCAGGGCCATTGTGATTGGTCATATCCACTGCCATCATTGTGGCAAAAGACGGATCACCTGGAGGAGGAAGAGAGAGAATTAGCTACTATTACTTTAGCTACAACTGCTAACTGGAATGCTGTGTTATTAGGTGAAATATTCATTCAGCAGCAGGAAGCAGTGTAAGAGAACAGGAAGACAGGCAGGTAGGCCCAAATTACTTTTTTTAATTGGGCTTATTACAGGCCTATTTAAAACATTAATACTTGTACAACAACTTAAGTTAAACATATAACAAATTCAACATTGCTATGGCATCAAATGCAATGGGAAGCGGGTTTGGAAACACCAACAAAAATCATGCAACTAATTCTCCTCATTGCATTCAATTGTGAATCTATGTGAAAACACATACAGAACCCAAGCAGTTACTACATCACATATGTCTTCATAAGTTGTTGTTTATTTTGAGAATATTTCCCACAATGCTTTGAAGCTTTGAACCCTTGCTGATGCACCAAAACCATACATGAAAATAGTACATAAAACATACACTCCTAACTCCTGTTTGAGTAATGTTTGCTAAAAATGACTGAGTCCAGATGTTTTATGAAAACCACAGACATGGTAGGGAAGCAAGAATGTATTGAGAGAAGGATCGACACAGGGTTGGTTTTAGCCTTTTCATGAGATTTGTTGGAGATAACAAAAATATAGGATCAAATTGTAATTTTTTCCCACATCAGTATTGACTTTAAAAAAACACTGGCTACTGCAGACCAGGGATGAAAGCTCTCAGCATGAGGAAGGTGAGCATGTGGGTTTTCATTCCAACTAGAGAGAACATAGACAGCATGTGTGAAAACATGTGTGTACATGTTGTACCTGACAGGAGGTCGGTCATAGATTGCTCTAGTCACGGTTCAGGGTTCAGTAGACTCAGCTGCAGATCTGAACACCACAGAGGGAAAAAAGTAGAAGAAGGATCAGAGGAAGAATGCAAAGAATACCAAGTACTTTTTGGGTTGCCCTCAGACCACATTTATCAACATGGAACCAAACGACAGCTGGTTTCTATATAGAACATGACACTGTGCAGACAGAGAAGGGACTGCAAACACCGAAGACTTCAAACAACGAAGAAAAATTATGGAGGAGGAATTCTGAATCATACACAGAGAAAGGGGAGAAATCAAGTCATTGGATCCTCTGGTGAAGAATTTTGCATCTATCTATCCATCTATCTCGATCTATCTCTATAGAAAGATCTGGATCTCAATAAATAGATCTGGATCTTGATGGATAGATCTAGATCTCCATAGATAGATCTGGATCTTGATGGATAGATCTGGATCTCGATAAATAGATCTGGATCTCCATAGATAGATCTGGATCTCGATAAATAGATCTGGATCTCGATAGATAGATCTGGATCTTGATAGATAGATCTGGATCTCGATAAATAGATCTCGATAGATAGATCTCGATAGATAGATCTGGATCTCGATAAATAGATCCGGATCTGGATAGATAGATCTGGATCTGGATAGATAGATCTGGATCTGGATAGATGGATCTGGATCTCGATAGACAGATCTCGATAGATAGATCTGGATCTGGATAGATAGATCTGGATCTCGATAGACAGATCTCGATAGATAGATCTGGATCTCGATAGACAGATCTCGATAGATAGATCTGGATCTCGATAGACGGATCTCGATAGATAGATCTCGATAGACAGCTAGATCTGGATCTCGATAGACAGATCTCGATAGATAGATCTGGATCTCGATAGACAGATAGATCTCGATAGATAGATAGATCTGGATCTCGATAGCCAGATCTCGATAGATAGATCTGGATCTCGATAGACAGATCTAGATAGATCGATCTGGATCTCGATAGCCGGATCTCGATAGCTAGATCTCGATAGACAGATATTGATAGCTAGATCTCGATAGACAGCTAGATCTGGATCTCGATAGACAGATCTCGATAGATAGATCTGGATCTCGATAGACAGATCTCGATAGATAGATCTGGATCTCGATAGACAGATCTCGATAGATAGATCTCGATAGATAGATCTCGATAGACAGCTAAATCTGGATATCGATAGACAGATCTCGATAGATAGATCTGGATAGACTGATTTGGATAGACAGAGCTCGATCTCGATAGACAGATAGATCTTGATAGATAGACAGATAGATCTCGATAGATAGACAGAAAGACAGATCAACGATCTTAGAAATTGTTGCTCTTCCTGTGATAACAATTTCTAAAAGATTGGAGGGAACACAAATGTCTATTTTTTTATCTTAAAAACATAGCTTTTAAAAAAGACCTGTCGCAGTTGCTACTTACCAGAGAGCTAAGGACTGTGGGAAATTCCAGGATGGAGCCCGCCCATACTGGTTGTCAGTGGTTCTCTCTTCCTTCAATCACGAAGGCTTCACTGACGTGGTACAGTGTCCTGAGGGGGAGACAAACATAAAGCAGGATTAATGAGAGAGAGAGAGAGAGAGCGAGAGAGAGAAGGAGGGAGGGAGGGGTGGATGGAGAGGGCTGCAGGACACAAAGGGACAAATAATAAAGACATATCAATTATTCACAAACCTGATTAAACATTCATACACAAGGTGTGTGTGTGTGCATGAGGGTCATTTTATTATTGAGTTCATAGTGTTTACTTTGGTGCAGAGTCTTGCCAACTCGCTGACTGGACCATCATAAACATAATGCCACAGGAGACTAGTAATCTCCCCCTGATCTAAAAACCAACACATACACACACAAATCTAGACTCCATAATGCAGTCAAGACTTGTGTAGCACCACACCACCTCTAGAGAGTGATAATAAACGTAGTCCACTGGAACAACTGATGGAAATAAGATTGTAACTATAGACAGACATGGACGTTTTAGCTCAACTAACAGCTGACACTGTGATTAATCCACCTCATTTAAACATTTAATTAGTTTGCAGCAGAATCAGGTGCAACAGTAAATGCAAAGGTTTGCTGATGGTTGCAAAAACATTCTTTTATTCACGATGGTGAGTAACAGAGAAGGTTTGGTAAGCAGGTAAATCCTAGTTGCAATAGTTATTATTGTCACACACAATGAAAGTGGCTCATTAGTGTGTTGATTTAAATGCTGCCATTTGGAAATGAGGGCTCATTTGGAGATTTGGGTTCATTAGTCAGCATAATGACTGAATTCACTGCAGATATTCAGCTCCCAGTTTGAGGCCCTAAACCAGTACCACACTTTTGCTGACAACTTGTCTCCTTTTTTTGTCTCTCTCTTCTTCTCCCTCTGCTTTCCCCTCATGCTATTCTTCTTTGAATCTTTAATGTCAATGAACAGCCTGATCTGCACAGACATAATAATAATTTGCAGACATGCTTTTCACATTATTCTCAGAGCCGAGCAGACATGAAAGCCGTAGAGCGTGCAGCAGTTTGTGGTGGGTTTAGTGATTTGGATGAAAAAAATGTGAAGCAATTAAAACCAGCTATGGAATCAGAAAGGAGCTCCAGTCAGTGGACGAAATCTTTTGCACAACTGAAACCATTTAAGGTCTTACTCTATCGGGCAAACTGTGTTATTTTGGTGACTCGAGTGATAAATGATACATAATTAAGCAAGAAAAAAAGTGACTATGTAAACTAGCCTAGCTCCATATTTTTGCCATTTTGCATGACCGATGACAAAGTGAAACGCATTTTTAAACATTATTTTGTTGCCTAAGTTCATAACTTCGCTGAGCAAATAAATTATAAGTGGTCAAGGTGAAACTGCACACATTCGACACAATGAATCCTCCAATAATGGACACTCAAGATAAAACAGATCACAAAAGGATCTCCATGCTTACATAAGATTCATATTTGTGCAGCTTTATGTAACTATTCAATGTTATGAATAGTGCTTACTTCTGAAGTGTTCATGCTGATTCACTTGACCTGTGCTGGTAAAATCTACACAATACTGAAGAACAGCTTATACTGAGGCTATTCAGTCTACTGACCTAACAAACAGCTGGTTTGTCTAGCAACACTCAGCATTGCATTGACTGGTTAAATAAATGTAAACCATCTCAAGAACTGCTGTGTCATTCTGTTCTCAAACCAGCTGTGGGTATAATCTAATGTCTTCTCTCTGATAATGTAGGCAGTGGCCACATCTGAGGTATCGTGTTAGAAGCTAGTTTAAAACCTGTGGTAACTTTCAGTCTCTAGGAATCATGAGGTTATCAGAAGGTACAGGTTGGTCTGTGTGTGTGTGTGTGTGTGTGTGTGGGGGGGGGGGGGGGGGGGGGGGCACTGAATGTATGCACAACAACAACAGACAAAAACAGACAAACACTTGCAGGCCTCAAGTATGAAGCTGCCGAGGAATAAGACAAAGGAAGAAGGCTGATAAGTGAATCATCAATAAAACAGCAAAAAAAATTTAAAAACTTTAAAAAACGTAACATTCTGGGATTGAAATTCGAAGGCATGCTAAGTTCCTTCAATCCTGCTGCAACAAGTCTGCATACTTGGGAACATGTGTGTTTGCCTGTGGGAGAAAGTATTTGTATGAACGGGTGTCGACACTGAAAACATATAGGCAGGAGGTTATGTGGTCAGCCATGTTTGTTTGTTTGTTTGTTGTATTTTGATGAAATTTCATGTCGCAGTGGATCTTGGGACAAGGAAGAGTTGATTAAATTTTGAGGTGGATCTGGGTACTTATACTGTATGTAGACCTGTAAACTTGACTTAACCTTTAACCTCATAGTAATTCGTCATAGTCTCATTTCAGGCCCTGTGCACAACAAAAACACGCCATGCTCTTATTTCCCATATCATTTCTTTTGCCTACAGACAGATGTAAAAATGTAGTTTTCACACTTTTGGGTGGAGCTTCGGTTCAGCAGCGACTTTCAATCCAAACTACGTCTGAATATGGCTTCAAATTGGACGGCATGATAAAGAGATTGTAGTGGCGGTTTTTGTAGCCTCAGCGACCATGAAGGGGCTCCTTGTGGTCCTCTACTGGGGGAAACGAGGGGGTCTAGACATAATTACAGGGGCCCTCCTCTGTGGGCAGGGCAGCAACCAACAGCACACAGAGTCAAACACTTATCCACAAACACAGACATGAACAGTAAATATGAGGGTGAACCTTCCACATGGGCTCCCTTGTAAACAGTTAAAAGACCTACTAAGTTAAAGACACACACACCCAAACAGACACACAAAAACGCACATCAGGGGGTTAAGGTAATAAGATCTAGGATGTGTCACAGCACGACTGTGACCTCTGACTTCTGACCCAATGGCTGAATCATTGAAAGTGAGCTGTTGTACACAGATATATGTCGGCTGGTCCGGCTCAAGCAGGAAGCTGCAAATGCACCTCCTCTTTCCCCGATTCCTTGTCTTTTTGTGTATGTGTGCTGTGTGTTGTCACCAACGTTCACCAGACCCTGGATTGAGGCGGCAGATTGCTTTTAAATTCATATGCCGAATGGATGCCTGCCAGCAGTTTGATAGGCCTCTCATCGCTCCATCCCGCCCCGCCCTGTCAAGAATCTCTCTCCATTCTAGTTCCTCTGCTAATCCCACTTGACTTTTACCTCTTTCCTTTATCCCATTTTTCTTGCCCATTTCCTCTCCCTCTCCCTCTCCTAAGCCTCCGCTATACATTCATCCTCTATACCTCCCACACCTCCCTCCCTCCTTTGTTGCAGAGAACTGCCGTCGTTTCTCATTAAAAGTGAAGAAGGTCTGTAAACTCTCATAAAACCAACCGCTTCTCGCTACAACCCTGATTTACAGCCACTCTTCCCCTCCTGTTCTCATCGCCCCTCTGCTCCTGTGAAACTCCATCTGTTAGCAAAAAAAAAAAAAAAAAAAAAGACAGAAAAGAAAGCAAAACTGTCAGTTGGGAGGCGAGGCCACTGAGAAAACATAATGCATGGATTCATATCAACAAGGGAAGGTGTGCAGAATAGTAAAATGCATGCTGGGTACTTTTCTAACTTTTGGGGTCTGGATTTGAGCGAGTAAGCCAGCTGTAAAGCTTTATTTTCATTGGCTGCAGAGTAGAGGCTGGGTCCAGCTGCAAACTACTTCCACTACAAGGCTGAGGAGCTGCTTTCCAAAGACACACAACACCATAGCTGGAGACCTCTTCACATTCCAACCACTATGCCTATATACCCTATTATATAATCTATACCAATGTACTTTAGAGAGACTAAACATGTTTTCAATATTCATCTGCTGGACTCCAAACCAAAAGAAAAAAAGAATTTAGAGAAGCTACAATTTCTCCCTGTATTAATCACGATTGATTTTTTTTAAAGCCCTTTTGATTGTATACAGAGCCCTGAATGGTTTGAGACCCGCCTGCATTGCAGCCTCCCTATTTTTTTTATGAGCCTATTTGTTCCCTCAGATCCCAAAGTGCTCGTTGTTGGTGTCAGTTGATCAGAGCCACGGTCATTAGAAACGAGGCAATGCAGCATTTTCAATCACGCTTTTAAAGCCGTGGATTTAGTTTTTTTTCATAAAGAAAGTAAATCTCAGAAATAATTATTAATTCACATTCTACACATACCATATACACATAATTCACAGCTGCATATGTATCTGTTTATTAGTCTACTTATGATTTGACCAAAATTATAGATGTGCATTTGTCCAGACATTAAAATATAGACTCTGGTTATCAAAGAGAGTCATTGTTAAATTTTTTGCAGCTATTAGCACATTTCTTAATGCTACAGTCAGCAGAATAACATCAATCAGCTGGCCACAAAGCTAACAGACGGCTGGTGACTGGTCCAGTCTGGTGCAGAACAGATTGGTGGATAAATTTTCCCAAGCTCTATGTGTGTGTGTGTGTGTGTGTGTGTGTGTGTGTGTGTGCATCCTTGCAATGTAAATATTGGGAAAATAACAGAGACACAATAACTTTGACTGAGCTTTGGTTTAAACTAACAATCTTGTGTACAGACAAACAAACACAGGAAGACTCTCATGCAAGCAGACACACACACACACACACACACACACACACACACACACACACACACACACACACACACACACACACACACACACACACACACACACACACACACACACACACACACACACACACACACACACAGCTCACAGAGAGCTCTGTGGTTTGAGGTTGCTCCCATGGCCATACATCGTCCTTGCAGCAATCATGTATGGTTGAGTGTGAAGGACAGACAGAAATAGATTGCTATACGACCACTTGTAAGTTCAGAGTTTAAAGCATACTAAGACATTTCTGGTCTCCCTGTTTGTGTGTGTGTGTGTGTGTGTGTGTGTGTGTATGTGTGTGTGCGCCTTTATGAAGGTCTCAACAGAGGCTGCAGCTTGCATAGGGCTAAAGGTATCATTTGCCACTCGCGTGGGTTTCAATGGGCAGGACAGCAAGAGGCGACAAAGAAAGGAAAACACTGAGGAATTTTCAGGGAGTGCCAAAGAATCTCAGGCATGTCTCTCCTTTGGGTGGGTGGGTCAGGGCAACTGGGGGCAAAAAAAACAAACTCTAATTGGACATCAAAAGGAGCAGAAACAACAGACAGATATGTGGAGCGCAATCATTGACCCTGAGCAAACCTGATGTCTGCAACAGAGGGTAAATAATTACAAACAAAAGGTTTATACAGAAATACTAAAAAAATGTGTCACTAATAGCTAATCATTTACCTGAAGCTCTCTCTGCACCTTCAGATGATGCCTCAGGACATTACAGAGTAAACGGCAGAGGAGTTATAAAACCAACTGATTACTCCTGATGAATGAACTCCTGCTAACATAAATACAACTGGGGGGGTTTAAACCATTCTATAACAGATTCAGGGATCAAACACACACACACACACCCAATACAATCCTGTGACATGGAAATGAAACCTTTAAGCCAATAGACGATTTCCTGGATTTGAGAAACTTGGGAGGGAGTGTGCTATATAGCCTCTCCCCCATTCCCAGATACCCCTTTGCTTCACCCAGTCCATCTTTCCTGTGGGTGAGGGGACACTGTGGGAGGGGGGAAAGAGTATATGCAGAGAACACACTGACACCAAGCAAAACAAACAGAGGGAAAAAGGAAGTCCCATTCCAGCCCTTAAAACCTGCTCTGCAATGGAACACACATGAGCCAGTCATGCAGAGGCAGTGCAGCTCTGCCATAGACCACAGCTCTTTCCAGGACGGGATGCAGAGTCAAGACAACAACAAGTGGAGCCACGTCTGGATTTATTTTTCATGCACTTGTGGTTCCTTCTTTTTCTTATCGAGGAATGCTTTCCCTAAATATTCATTTACTGTGCAAGTTTTATTTTAATGTTTTTTTTAAAACTAGCAGACGTTGGGAGAGCAGCTACTTCACACTTAACAGTTATAACAGCCTGCATGAGCCTCATGTTTTTGCTATAAGACATCTGTGATGATACCAGATTTAGACAGTCAGAGAAATAAAAGTGTGTGCTGATCATAGCTTCGCTATAAAATCCTAGTGTGCAACAGGATGATGGCTTAAAAGTAGTTTGTCAGACTTAAGTAACTTTCAGCATCCGGGGCTGAGAGTGTTGGAGCAGTGAACAGAAACGAGTTGTGCTGCCTTCAGTTTCCATCAGCCTTCTGTGTTTCCATTAATGAGACTAAATGTGTTTGACTGTGGAGCCTCTTGGCAGATGATTTGGAACTAGGAAAACAAACCATTCCTTATGAATAGGCGACATAACGGTATTAGATGAGATTTTCCCTTAACAGATGTTTCTGACATCTGTAACAGTGCAGAAGCCAGAGATGATTTAATTACACAGTTAACATATTTTCAGGGTGATATTTGTTAATGCAACTGATGGCTCCATGTTGTCTGTGCTTTGTAGTTGTCAATTTTCCAACAAACCATTACATAAATCCTGCTAATTGGTAAGTGTAAAATAGCAACACATCTGGTTTACCCTCTTTTAATGCACTGAATATCTAAATATTTCCTTGGAGTTTCAAGGGTGTGATAAGCAACTTAATGTGATGAGCAGTTAAAAAATATAGGACCCAAATGCAGGACGACACCAGCGAGACAAAAGATGACATTAACAAAAAATACTTTTAATGACTAACTCAAAAATCAGCACAGGCAGTCCATCAGTAAAAAATACACACAGTCCAAATAAAAAGCCAATAATGAATCCACAAAAAAAAACCAAATGACGAGCAAAGTCCATGAAAATACATAAACTAACCAACAAAACCCACATTAAAGAAAATTACAGGGGAAAACCAAGGAGAAATGAAGGCAAAACAGATGAACTGACAAAGAGGGTAAAAAAAAAAACACACAGGTAACGAGAGGAGATGGGGAACAGGTGGCACAGGGAGGAGTAGACGATCACAGACAGGTGGGAATGATCAGACAATCACAGCGGAGGGAAAATGAAGAGGGAAATCATGAGGAGGATGCAATAATAAACTAACATCAGACAGAGCAAACAAACAGAGGGAATGGGAGAGGACTGGAACTGAAAACACAGAGGACTAAAACACAGACAGAGGAACCAGAAGGGCGAAAAACAGATCACAAGAAAATAAGACAGGAAGTGTTAAAGCATAAGACATGACATGGAAAACTAAACATACAAACTAAACAGGAAAATGGCAGCCTAAATACAGAACCATGACACTTAGGAGAAATAAACATATTAATATATATAATATTTTTTACAACTAGACTGAACGATCTAATCATAGTCCTTCATAGAGACTCATAGTGGAGCTTCTGCCTCTCTTTTACCTAATACTTAATCTATTTTAATATAGTCTTTTTTAGTAACAATGAAGGCCAGTCATGTGCATATAAGAAAAAAACATTCTCTCCTTCTCAGTGAGGCAAACTGACGAGCACATGAACTGAAGGCCTGCCGGATCCAGAAGGAGTGGAGGGACTGTTTCCTATATATAGCTGAGATGTGACAGGACATCCGAGAGGACAGGGAAGTCTAGACACAAACGACACAGTTCTTATTCAAGTTGTGTGTGTGTGTGTGAGTGTATGTGTGTGTGTGTGCTTGAGTGTTCAAAACGGCCTTTTCTGTCTCACATGCCACCAGAACGCCTTTGGCAAGCTACTCCAAGCTAATGTCACAAGACTGCATTGATACTGCAGCCATAGTCTGATCTGAGTGGCTGCAAATCTTTACTTAATAGCCACAAATAAGGAGGACAGAGGAGAGGGGGGCGGGGGGGGAATAACGGTTTATGAACAACAGATGTCAGGAGAGAAAATGGATCAGAGAGAGAGTGACTCATTAGAAAATGAACGGCCCAGACACGTCTGCAGTGATCAGCCCCTCTCAACACTTTAAATCATCCCCTCCCTTAGTCGTCGCCTCTTCCTCTCAGACAAAGGGCGTCTCTTTCCACACGTTTTCTCTCCCTTCCCACCGATGGAAGTTAATGCCGTTGTTTCCCAACATTAGCAGAGAAGTAATTCTCTGATGAGGGGATGATGATGACACAGCAAGCCGGCCACGGCTGGCGGACAAGCACTGCACCACCAGTGTTCAGAGCAAACATGCACAGAGCCAAGACTGCCTCTCCACTTGGTTTTTGCCAAGTCAGTGCAAAGCCAAGAGGCAGATCGCAGCACTCGTGTGGTTTATCAAAGTTACACAGTTTAATTACACAAAGAGGTTTTTTTGTGTTACTGCAGTTTCATCGCTCTGAAAGAGTAAAGACAAACACAGGATATGATGGAAACACACAGAACTCTGGTCCCCAAATGACCACAATGATTCACAATTCCAATCCTGTCATCCTGTGCATTCATCAGACAGGAATGAATTTCATTCAATCCAGACTCCGGCCTATGAAGGACGGAAGTATAAAAATATCACGTTGTAAACAATAAAATGAGCCAATTGTTGGGTTGTTGCAAACAATAAAATGAAATAAGATGTTTATCAAATCAAATGACAACATTTCACTCCATTTTTCCATTCACATGCATTTTTACCACTCAATTTCTCAATTCACACGTTTTTACCACTCCAATTTTCTCATTTGATTTTTGTGACTTCCACCCTTGAGGCTACAGTCCTTAAATAATAAATGGTAATTTTGTGTTGTGAACGACAAATGACGAAAAGTAAGATGTGGAAAATGGTGAAAATATGGTTCTGTTTTCATCTTATAACAACTGATTTGATCAAATCAGCTTTAAATTAATCAAATCACTCCATTTTTCATTTTACATCAACTTTTACCACTCAATTTTTCGATTCACGTTTTTACCACTCCAATTTTATCATTTGATTTTTGTTACTTCACACTGGGTTAAACCTCGTGCTGGGTTAAACCTCGCCCTTCCTTTGCTCGCAGAACGCCGGTACACTACTTAAAATCACAAACTTGGAGCGGCGTTGTTCCACCTTTGTATTGTTCAGCGTCAACAAAAAAAGGCATTGTAGAGAAGAGACTTCATTGCGTCTCTGTTGCGCGATCTCTGTGTGAAAGAGGCTATAGTGTACGACAATTTGTGAGTGTGTGTGTGTGTGTTTTAAAGTCAGTATGCATGTGAAGTAAGAGAGGAAGGTCAGTGAGAAAGACAGAAAACCCTTATGCAGCTGAACTGGGAGTGATGGGGGCATTCATGTGAGAGTGCAGCGATGTGGAAAAGACAACATCAGAAACAGAAACATATAAACAAGACAATGAGAAAGTGTGTGTGTGTGTGTGTCTACACATACTATGTGTGCATATAAATCTGTTTCTGTGTGTTTCTCTTCTCATCTGCTTCCACGGGAAAATTACAGGCAGAAGAACATGCATACTGATGATCCAATCACAAGGCAGGCTTGACAGCAGGAAGACAGCGAATCAGTGAGGGCTGCCAGGAGCTGACACATGACATGGCAGCACACACACAGACACACACACACGCATCCATGCATGCACACACAAAGAAAGAAAATAAAGACACAAAGTAAACCAGAGCAAAAAGAAGGCGAAGAGGATCGAGCACATGGCTGTCAGAAAGGGAGACAGACAGACTGACAGAGACCGACAGAACGAAAAAGGGGGTCCAATCATTCAGTTTCACACCCTACAGGATGAACAGGGCCTCTGTGCTCCTTCTCTGTTCAAACACACCTCACGGCTGTCTGCTCCCTGCAACAACAATGCACACATACAGAGATGGACGCTGCAGCCTGCCTGACAGTGGGCACAGTAACCCCATTGAGACGCATTGATACGGGGCTGAAAGAGAAAGTGAAGAAGACTGACAACTCACACGTACAAGCACACACACACACACACAAACAAACTGCAGTCTGGTGATCTTGCCAACTTGGCAGTCTGGGATAAAACCTCCCCTGCTCTGTCCTGAATTCATCATTCATCTGTCAAATCTCGTCTACACACACACACACACACACACACACACACACACACACACACACACACACACACACACACACACACACACACACACACACACACACACACACACACACACACACACACAAATGTGCAGATGCCTGCACTGAGACAGGCTAGTTTGGTCAAGGGGCGGACCGGTGGTATTGTTTCACAGGGGAAGCACGGTGGTGATAACAGATCTCTGTGCCCCTTATCTGATTTGCTCACACACACTGATGCAAAAACACACACACACACAAGTCACACAAGCATGTATGCACATGCACACTTTCGCCATCCCTTCTCATCAGCTGTTGTGCATGACCTCAAACAAGTTGGTGCTGCTAGGCAAGAAATTCCCCAGTGCCACACACGCACACATTTATAGCCTGGACATCATAATTACATCCAATCTGCAGAGCTAGCTATGATATTGTGGGGGTATTTCTGGGTGGCTGACATACTCACAGCTTCACAATGTGACAGCTTTACATTCCTGGATTGCTATTTTTGTCCCTGTGCATGAATACTTTTACTAGTATGGTTAAATTGACCTCGTAGAGGTGATAAAAGCTACCCCAGAAAAGGAGCCATCTTGAAAGTGAGGCACTTTGATAATGCAGATGCTAAACAGACACACAAACACATCTGAACAGTCAGCAGAGCTTGGCCCCAAAAACTACAGCTGGAGGTCCACAAACGTCCCAAGTCACTTTTTCCATACTCAGCAAAAAACCTGACATTCTAGAAATACTAAAAGGGAGGGAGAGTCGAGAGGGAAAGAGTAATGAAGTGAAAGAGAGGAGAAAACAGGGAGAGGGGCAGAATACAAACCAACTTTAACAGCCCAGGAGCCCTTAGCAATTAGCAAAGACATCATGTACCCACACACACACACACACGCACACACACACACACACACACACACTACAGACCAGGGCCAAGTTGAGATGAAGAGCAAGCCAGCAGAACAAGAATGCTGGATAGATCAACTGGGAGGGAGGAAAAGCAGGAAGGTTTAGTGACAAAGAAGGAGAGAGGACAACACACAACGCACAATTTCAACTCTGGTGGTGGTACAGCCAATGACATGGATGCTTGTGGATCACACTAATAAATTAAGCAAATGAATGCCGCAGTTTTAATCCTCATAAAATCACCACAACCGCCGCTTAAAGTAGTGAGTACTGGCTGTTCACACTAAACAGTAAAAGAGACGGTTTTCAGGTTCAAAACATGGCATGAGTGCATGTTCCATTCAGTATGCGCTTTACAAAACACACACCCCCTAAATGTATGCACAGAAGAGCGCATAGAAATAAGTGCAAATGTGATGCAAACTAAGTACATGAGAGCCACTGTCTGTGAGGGAAACACAGAGTGACAGGGAGGGAGAGAAACCCTCAGTGGTGCATCCAAAAACAGCAGACGTCCTTTGGTAATTCATGTGTTATTGTCAACAACTTCAGCATTCCTTCCACGGGAATACACACAGTATACTGCAAAGAGCGTTTTACACACACACACACACACACACACACACACACACACACACACACACACACACACACACACGCACCTCTGGGGCCTTGTGAAAAGTTTTGAAAGTCAACAATAACGTTACATCTTTATGCAGTTAAGTCATAACTCAGCACAATTTCTGCCCTCCCTAGCATCTCCGAGAAGAAAAAAACAAAACACATCAGATCATTTTCTAGAGTTCTTAAATCATGACATAAACAAGCAATTAAATGACTTCATGCTTCCAAATAAAAATCACAAACGTATTAGCTCAACGGTCTGGCAGCAATCAAGGCTGGAAACGAACAGCTAGTTATGTCCAGTCAGCCGCATGCATCAATACAAGCCTCCAGCCTCCCACCCCCCCCACCCCCGCCCCCGCCCCAAGGGGCTGCGTGGCACCATAGCCCCAGACAACTAAATGTAACGTGCACAAGTCAAGAGAATACCCTCCTTTATGCTTGCTTGTTTCACAATGAACCTCTTCATTACTAACATTGTAGCTTAGCACCGAGAACCTATCAGGGGCATTATGAGAGGATTATTTGTTCAATTAATCATTTGATGGAAAAATCAATGGAAAACAATTTGGATGATAGATTAAGCAAAACAACCTAAATATGCTTGTATTCAGATTTTGAGGGATGTGATGCTTTAATATAAATGAAAATGTAAATATTGTTGGGCTTTAGTCTGTTAGATTAAAAAAACAGTTTTACTATTTTTAAATTATTAACATAATTATGAATAACAGAACAAAATATCAATAGCTGTAATTCAGCAGGCTTCACCAACTTATTCAGTTTGGTTTGTAGCCACATCTGTAGTCACTGAGCAGAAACAGCACAACTAAATTAAACACAGAGAGAATGGAAGGTTCATCTCAGTTTTCAGAGATGATGATATTGCGACACGTATTACAGTTGGAGGTAAAAGTAAAAGCACAAGAAAAGGTTGTCTCCAAATTCGCCGTGAACCCTCTAGATAAGCCACAGGAGCTTTGGGATGCTGTTCTGTGCAGCGGTGATAGAAAACTGTAACTTTTTGGTCCTATGGGTCAGCAGTGTGTCTGGAGGAGGAACAATGAAGCATATGCTGAAAAGATCACAAGCGTGGCGGCGGCTCGTGATATTCTGGGGCTTGCTTAAGGTAAAATAGATTCCATCAAGTATCAAGAAATCCTAGAGGAAAACATCTGCTGAAGCTGGGGCAACATTGGAAACTCCAAAAGGACAATGACCCCAAGTATACCCAGAAGTCCACCAAGGCTTTCAGAAGAAGTCCTGCAATATTATAGAGTAGATCTGAATCCTATAGGAAATCTCTAGTGGGATTTGCAGCATGTAAACCAAGGAATATTATAGAATGGGAGGCCTTTGTCTAGTTTATTTTATTTTATTAAGTTTATTTACATCAGGGACCATGTACAAACACATTAGTATTGAGGAAAAGAGAAGACGCTTTGCACCGGATTTAGCTACTAGCTCATTTCCATCTGCAGTCCCTGTCTCGTCCCCTTGTCTATGAGGAATAGGCTAAGATTCCTCAGGAATGCTGCCAGAAGCTGGTGTCTGGCTATGCATCACATTTGTTGGCAAGTCATAGCAGCTAAAGGTTTGCTCAGTCAGTAAAAATAGGATTTAGAGTTTTAATTGGGGAAAAAAACAAAAAAACACTTGTAATATCTGTAGTATTAAGCTATTTGAACTGTTCTTTTGTGATTTAGTAAATGCAAACAGCTGATAAAGAGCCAATAAACCTAAAGTGGGGAGCTGAATCATTTTGCTTCAAATTATAAGGGTTAAAAGCGACGTAAGACTAATTTGCGACAGAATATGACAATGTTTGGAATAAATAATATTACTTTTGTCCTGTGGTTTGTTAACTTCCCATTAACAGACTGGTAATAAGTTAACCAACCTCTACATGAGGACTGCGCAGGTTAAGCTAAGAGTCGTGACGTATCAGAAATGTTACTTTAATGCTCTGTTGTTTTAAGCCTTTTCTCCATTAAACCGCTATGATAGCCGTGAAGCTAACCTTAAAGCAAAGCGGTGCTAAGCTGTTTGCTCGTAGCGGCTGTTTCCATGTTTTTTTAAACTGTTTATTACCTGAAAGTACGGGAGGACTCTACTAAATCCCAAAAATGGACTCAAAACAACACACGCTGGGTCCCGTAAATGCCCCCCATCTACCGTCGCAGCCTCCCAGTCTCCTCTCCCCCATCCGACTTGCTTGCAACACAGCGGGGCCCTCGGATGCCAAAGCAGCGCCGCCCAGAAGAACATGGAAAGTTATTCACGTTTCCAATCTATTCAGCAGTGAGGAAATACTGTAACGACCACAACTCTGTGTATTCGAGCGAAAGAAAATCTCTGAATACCACCTAACTCACCTCTTCTCCAGTGTGGTCACGTCCTCTCCGTAGCGCTCCAGTCTTTTTCTCCTCCCCTCCGTTTTCTCCCTCTGCTTGTTTCTTTTCTCCTCCCTCCCAGATGCAGCTGCTCTCCGACAGGGGGAACCGGGGGACGCTGCACCGGAAGCAAACGCTCCTCTGATTTTTTTAATTTTTAATTTTTATTTTTTTAATCAATACAATATTATTGTTACTAAACTATTAATGGTATTTGTTGTGTTACATCACTGTCATCAGAGGTGGACCCAAGGGAAAAACAACAAAGGGAAAAAGACACAAAGAAGATGAAATTTAATTCTCTTCTTCATATGTTGGTTTGTTCTAACTCCTGACTCCTTGTTCCTTCTCCAACCAGCTACACCTGATTAGCAGCCATAAAAGCCCACATGGGAATTTCATTAGTTGCATTAGCAGAAATTATATCTGACTTAAACATCCTCCAATTGTATATTCTGAGCTCTTCTATGTGTATTAAATGTGGTACGAAAGTTCCATCCTTCATATGGGCACTGGACTCTGATTAACCTCTAAATGTGTAATGTGCTGGTGAGTGAGAAAAATGCTTCTGTGCAGGGGGGAGAAAAATCCCATAATCAACAGTGAATAGTTACTTATCACACAGTTGTGCATCCTGGTGCATCCAAAGTTGACTTTAAGTGCATCAATGGAGTTAAATGTGCACAAACATTGTTGGTGTTCACAAGGACACACGGAGTTCTACTACAGCCCCCATGTTTTAACCTGCAGTCCATTAATAGGTAACACTTTTGTCACATAAACTCACAATGCTTCCACTTCCACTGCATATTCACAAGAACTTCTTCTTCCTCTACAGAAGAAGAAGATAAGAAAACTTTTAGGAAAAAGGAAAAGAAGTTAAAAGAAAACTTTTAACTTTTTTTTTTTTTTACAAAAAAAAGTGCTGTAGTTTGCACTTACCGGCAGCGTGGGAAAGCAGAGTCTATAAAATGATGACACCTGGTGGTTATACTTATTTACTGCAATGTTTATTGTGCGTAGGGTCGCACTGTCAGAGGATGGCATTCAAATAAAAGTATTGCCTACGTGAAAGAGTTCCACTTTGAGTCAGTTTCAGCCACAATTGTAGTCCAATGATGGAATCAGAATCACATTGGTTGGCCAATACATAGGAATCCAAGGAATATGACTCCAGTTTTGAGCTCTCACTGTAATTACACACGATTTCCAAGACGATATTAATACACATACAGCTATAATATATAGACTTTATCATTTGTAGGCACAGTGCATGCTGTAGTAGTACATGGTTATCACATGGGGATTGTTTTCTGACTCTACATGACTAATTTAGTTTTTTCATCAGACTGATGGCATGTGGGTAGAAACACATTCAGGCCTGGAGATATAAGAATCCCATCGTTTTACTTCACAGCAAATTATTCTCCGTAAAGATTCTATGTCCTACTGAATATTAAAACTTCATACACGAGCTGGAAATGTGGGAAAGACGCTGGTTCATCATCTCTCCTCCAGCTCTAAAAATGTAATGCCTCCAATCCGCCAGGTGGCGCTGTGGAAACGTCATCACCCTCTGTTGACCAATCATCGGTGTCCGTCAGTTTGAACAAGAAGCGGGTCCGTAAACAACAGACATACATGAGCGGGTCTAGAACAAGATGCAAAAATCACAGTTAACACTGTGAAATATGGAAATTAGTTAAATCGGGCATTTAGATGGCGTTTAGAAATTTAATCGAACACTGTTAAGAAGTTGTATGGGCGTTGATATAGTCAATTCTGTTCACAGTTAGCGAAACAGTAGCTAGAGATTGACGTTGGTCTCAACTCTTTTAGTTGCCTTTGATTGCTTTTGAACACACCTTTCCTCAGTGACAAAGCTACGTTTGGTTTATTAGCGCGGTCATAGCATCAATTATTCCATAAATTATGCCATTAAAGCCCTTAATCATGAAGACCTACGGTAAGCAGAGGCGAAAGTTGTCAGCCTGGATCTCGCCTGAAAACCGGAAGCAGGCTTTCGACAGCTCGCTCTCAACAGATGGCGACATTTCTGTCTTCGAACCCCCAAGAGCTAAGGCGAGGTAAGATCAGATCATCGTCATTCTGGTCGTCATTCTTCCCATTTATACGTCATCTTTACTGCTATATTAAATTGGGTTTATTTCATAAGATTACGTAACTGTTACAATTACTTATGTTCAGTTTAGGGAACTGAACATGTTACATTTTTTGGCACATGATGTCGTATGTTCAAAGACACTGTTCAGTTATAAATGTCTCAGTAGGTAGTCATATAAATACAAACATATATACAGAGTATAAATAAAAGTGAGCTATAAAGATATATAGATGTGGCAAATTAAAATAAACATGTATGTATGTAAACACACCATCAGGCTACAGCCCCTCTAGCACTGATCTGAACAACACAAACCCCTGGTTGGTACTGTGACAATAACAAAATATTAAAATGATCTGAAATAGCTTCAAGTCGTGGTACACATGGTCTGTGAATACAAAAGAAATCATGCTCATGTTTAATCTTAGAGAAATTACAAATGAGTTAGCTTCTAAACATACCCAAGATAACTATCCTGACCTACGACCCCGTTTCCAAACAAGTTGGGAAGTTGGCAACAAAAGACTGGAAAAAATTATGAAATGCTAATTTTTCTTTTTCAACATTTGAAATGTTGTCTTTGTGGCTATTTTCAATCACATATGGAGTTTCAATGATTTTTTTTTTACAAATCACTGCATACTGTTTTCGTGTATATTTTACACAGTGTCAAAGCTTTTTTTGTCATTTCCTTACTGCTCCAAAGGTGTTCATCTGTTTTTTATGTCGCAGAACGAGGAAGACTTCCGTTGCTAGTCACAGAGCACTGCGTCCTGCGAAGACGAAGGCCATGCTATGTCTGTCTGAGAAGAGCCTTGATGAGGATAATATCCCCTCTCCTTGCTTTATTCAGGCTGCTCAGCAGAGCAAGACAACCAGGTCTGTGAACACATGTGTGCACCTGGCATCTTTGTGCCTTTTGTGATTAAAAATTGTTAAATTTAACCTATTATGTATTCTTAACATGATGTGCTACTTGCAGGGAATAATTCTATTTCATTATACTAAAAATTCTGATAACATTTTTTAAATAATATTTCGTCCAGCCTGAGGTAGACAAAATATCCTCAAGGTTCTTTAGATCATTAAATGTCTAAATCTTTTTTTCTGACCTGACCCTGACCTTCTTGCTCATGCTCCTTATGCTTCCTTGTTCATCAGTTGTTTGTTTTTAAAAATCTTTTCTTTATTGTTAGAAACAAGAAGACTAGTGGTTCCAGTGATAGAGCAGTGCATCCGTCCAAGAGAAAAGCCGGGCAACATCTTAAGACCAGCAGTGATGAGAACATTAGCAGGCCTTCTTCTGCTCGGCCCATTCAGCAGAGCAAAACAACCAGGTCAGTGCATCAAACAAGCACAACCAGGAAACATAATGAAAACACAAAAGACTGTCAGCATGACGTTGTGTGATTCTTTTTTTTGTTTTGTTATTACAACAGTGTCTGATATGGCACTGCACCATAACAGAGGACTTAAGCATTCCAGCTGAACCATCTGTTTTAATCAGCCCCTAAAATACCCACAATTCATTGGGAATGCTGCATTTTGATTCAGGAGCAAACGCCAATTGCTCGAATATAAAAAAAATAATGATAAAACACATCAGTTGTTTTCAGAGCCTAGAATTATGTCCTCGAATCAGATTTATTCTGTCTGACCAGCAATCAAAAAAATCAATTGACAAAATTTTATATTATGAAGCAGTGACATAAAACTTCATATAAGAGAGGCTTGACCCTTTGTTTTTTGTTCAGATTGTTGGTGGCAGTACGTAAGCTTTTTAAACATTTTGTTTTAATTATTATTTCAGATAATAACATGATGTCATACATCTTGATACAATTCAACTAAAAATTGAGAAATGACAATCATTCATCCCTGGTTGTTTATCTTCATCATCTGTTGTCAATTGGAAACTTTTCCCTGTCCAGATTGTCATAACTGAGGTTTTGAACTTAAAGCTAGATCTTTGCCTTACATTTTGCAGATGTAAGTTTTTTGTGTGAATATATTTTTGAAATGATCTTTGGCTCTGTGCGTTAGCAGGAAAAGCTGTCTTGTGTCTGCACCCAGAGCGCTGATCAGGCAGAAAGGCCAGAATTTTCCCAGAACCAGTGAGAGTGAAGAAGAGTCATCATCCACTGCAAACTGTCAGAGAAACTCGGTTCAAACGAAGACAGATTCTGAGTAAGTATTCAGATGGTGGGTCAGTGAGTTTGTTGATCTCTACTGAGGTCTCTGATGTGTGTCCTCTACCTGAAGCCGCTTTGGGAGCTAGCATAAAAACAAAACAAACAAAAAAAAGCATTTTTAAAAGGTGCTAGTCTACCATCACAGCAGGGGGTGAAAATGCAGACAAAAAAGGCTTAATGTTTGCTGCAAGGCCAATTAAATACATGCAAGTACAAATTCCTGATGGATTAGTTTGTAACATAGACAGTATTTCTTCTGTTTACCTTGTGCTTATTGTGATAAAAGATCAAATATGGGTCACCATGATAACTTTCTAAAGATGTAAAATCCTGTCTGTATTATAAACTGTTCTGCAGTGTTTTGACATACAGTATATTAAGCCTTTAGACATATTTAGTGTCTTGACTCAGGGCTGATTTCTGTCCAATCACATGCTTGATGTCCTCAGTAATTGTTGTAAACACTACCTTTCCTTCTCCTCCTATTCTTCTTTTTCTCAGTGTTAATCTTCCCTCTGTGAGCCGCTTTGTAACTCGCCGCAGACGTGTTGTTGCCGCTAAACCCAAACTACCTAAACCAACTTTCGTTACGCTCAACTCCTCTGATGACTTTACTTCTGGAGGTTTTGTTCCCAGTAAAACTCTTCAACCTTCCAGGAGGAAGAGAGTCCCGTCAGCATTTGAGGCATCTAATGCAGAGAGTTCAGAGCATGCTGCAGAGATTAGCAGCTTTGCCACCAACCCCTTCCGAGAGATATCCCTCAATGAGTTGGCAGATCACAGCAATAGACTCCGCCCCAGGGCACCCATCTTTTGCTCTACACCGTCGGCGGGCCTCCTCTGCAAACGGCCGCGCCTTAAACCCTTATCTATCAATGATCAATCTGCGTCCTCTCCATCCAAGTCGGTAAGCCGTATAGGTGTCTCAAGCACATTTCACGAGGTGCTGGACTCACCAGGGCAGCCGGTCTCCCCACAACCCACTGGACTTCGTTCTGAGGAGAAGCTGCAGCCAAGCTTCGGTGAACAAGAACCCCCTGGTGATTTATTTGAGACCAAGAGAACTAACGAGAGAAGTACCTGTAGCGAGGAAGCCAAAAGCCACAGTGAAGACATAAAAATCAAGAATGACGGGGAATCACGAAGTCTAAATCTGTTCTCTGCAAGCGACACTGAAAGCAGCAGTCATTTTGTGTCAGCGGCAGGAGGGTTAGAGTGGCTGACAGAGGCTCTGAAGGAGAGATGTTTGACCCAGCCCTGCACTGTGCAGCTGAAAAGACTGTACAACCTCTCTGCGACTCAGCTATGCAGTCAGACGACCTACTCATCCTGTTTAGGACATTCAAGCTCAGTCCACAGCCGGCAAACCAACAAACATCCACAGTCTGCAGAGACATCATTCAATCTTCATTTATCTGTAACTACCAACAGAAACAGTGGTTATTTACAGTCTGTAACTAGAATAGAGTCTCCTGATCATGCAGCTTCGGTGACCGACAGTCAAAGCGCTAACAATTCACCATCAGTTGATTGTAATCACTCATTATCAAAGGAACCCATGGAGCATTCAGCATCAGTCCTGTACGATGAATCGACCCACCACACAGAAGACAGTGTTGAGTTTATCATGGGCACACACTTGCCAGCCAACAGCCCCATGCAGGCACTGTTTACTGAAGAGGAGGCTGCAGCAGGAAAGGACAAAAGCCTTGCTCAGAGATGCTCAGTTCAGCTCCAAAAATTGGATGAATCACAAAAATTGAAAGAGGCAGGTTTGTCTTGTAATGCAAGCAGGTCTGAAAATGATGGTACACAAATTATTGACGACCCACAAGCAGGAGAAAAGTTAACGATGCTTAAAACGATGCTGATGGAGAAATCTCTAAACGACAAACTCAAAGTTCGGATAAAGAAATTATCTGCATCGCAATTGAAAGAAATTCTGCAGCACAGACATACAAAACTTAACTCACACACGGACGCAGTCGTAAAGTCGCACAATGACAACCAGACAGAGACTCACAACCAGTCTGAGACTGACGCTAATCACCGGAACGACAATGTTGCTGCCATGAAAGTCGATATAAAAAAAAGAGGCTCAACTAGTTCTGAAGACAAGATTGATTCAGCAAAAGCAAAAGTTGTGAAGAACTGGAACATTCCCCACAAAACAAAAAAGACCTCTCTGGCTCCCAGAGAGAAGAAAACGAGCAGCATGACCACAGACCGACCCGGGACGTCCAGGAAGGCATGTGTGAGTGGTCTGAGTGTGAGTCGCTGGAAAAACAAAGGCAACGCCAGCATGGTCATGTTCGGGAGCAGGACCGCACAGAGAGGCAGCAACACAACCGAGGACTGCAGCATCATTGAGCTGATCAAGCAGCCAAAGGTGAGAACAACACGCACAACGGAGGAGGTTTGCCCCTCTAGTTCTAGTTCGGTTTGTCTAAAGTTTGAGATAAGGCTTCACAAAGGATTAGACAGAAAATATCGTGTGTTTTCTCTTCTACGATCCACCGACGCTGCGATGAAATGTTGATCGTTAGGAGGGACTTAGAATGACCACATGTGGAGCTTTAGCAGCACCGATAAACTATGACATCCGTGTTGTGTTTAGGAGCTGCTGGACACCACCATGAATTTCTCCACCCCGATGAAAGCGAGTCGGCTCAACCTCTCGTCTCTGCTGACTGACTTCACACCTGGCAAACACACGTGGAGCCGACTCAAAGCTGCCCTCTCTGTTCATCGCAAGGGTATTTCTATTTTGTCTCTCCATTATTTGGGACTTTTGACATTTTTTAAATTGAATCTAAAGCTTTGTTCTTCTTTCTCATGGCCTAATTTTCCTTGCCTCTAATCCCTCATTCTGTTTAGTGCTCCTCACACCGAAGACTCCGAGTCTGAGGGTGTCGGGCTTTCCTGGAAGAGTGCAGTTTGCAGACGTCAGCCAGGATCTCTTTGCCTCACCCTTTCGGTCATCGCTCCCCAAACGGCTTCAGTCACAGCTTCGCGATTCCCATGTTTGTACTACTTTTCCGACTTTTTCTTTTCGCTGTGAATGAGTTATTCCACTTGGTGGGAACCTCCAGTCTGTGTCTGTGTCACCTCCTCCCTTCCCGTCTGCTGTTGACAGGTTGAGTGTGAGGATGCAGATCTGTCGGATGCAGAGAAGGTGTATGCTGAGTGTGGCCAGCAGTGCCCCCTGCCCTGGGAGGAGGGTCTAATCCCTCACTGCATGAAACGTTGTGTGAAGATAGGGGAGGGAACCTTTGGTGAGGTCTTCTCCTCCACCAATGCCTCAGGAGACACTGTTGCACTCAAAGTATGTGTGCATGTTTGTATATATGTGGGCATTAGTTAAACCATATTGTATACCTGTTGATGCAGTTTTATATGGGTGCCTTCAATGTAAGATCAAATATTTTTTAGAGAATATTCTAAACTCAAGGTCTCCTTCTGTGAATGAAACTCGCTCTGGTGCCATCGCATCACCTAACTGCTGACTTTCAGTCACATGTTAGCACGTTGTTGTAGTTAGCATCATGCGGCGACACCTGAGCGTATGTCATTTGCTGAAGAAGGCTGAGGGAAAATCATTAAAAGCTCCAGAGAAGAAAGAAACGACGAGTGTCCCTTGAGTTTAAACCGTTCTCTCACATAGGTTTGTTCATAAAAGTAATTCTCCATACTCAGGAATGTTGGGTTAAATTTGAAAGAAGCTGATGTGACATTCCTAAATGCTCCAGTTTTAACCCATCTGTCCAAAGGACATCTCCCCAAAAGGAATTGTGGCTTTTGAGTATGATTTTTTAATCAAATTCCAGTCTGGCTTTTAAAAAAAAAAAAGTTTTTCTTTTAAAAATGGAGTCCTCTTAGGTCTCCTTCTATGGGTCTCTGCAGTAAAACGGTGGTTCGTTTCTTGACAGATCATTCCAGTCGAAGGCAGTGAGCAGGTGAATGGAGAAGACCAGAAGACCTTTGGAGAGATCCTCCATGAGATTATTATCTCAAAGTAAGCAGCACCACCAAGCATACGCTGTGCTAACACCACTCAGTTTGCTAGGATGCTCTGACATAGCCTGCCTCCAGCACATGTGCCTTTAAGAAGTTATGACAAAGATTTTTATTTTAAGAGCTTTGTAAAAACAGATGTCTTGGGGTTTTTTTTTCTGTCAGGGAGCTGAGCAGCCTGAAGGGGAAGCAGCAGAACCAGACTCTTGGATTCATTGGACTCAATAAGTAAGCACACTGTCTGTTCTCCGTCTTTGTTCTGTCAGCGTCAGTTTGAATGATCACGTGACTTACCTCGTTCCCTCGTAGCCTCCACTGCGTTCGAGGCTGCTACCCTCCAGATTTCCTGAATGCTTGGGACACCTTTGACCAGCAGAAAGGCTCGGAGAATGACAGACCAGGTCAGTGAGAGAACCAGCTCCTTTACCCTGTTCATACCTTCCATTTTAAACCTGTGTTTACATATGTTTACATATTTTGATGAGTAAAAGATTCAATGGCTGCAAGGTAATATAAGGGCCCAGTTTTAAAAAATACCTAAATTCCCTTTATGGCCCCACTCCTACTGTGATTGGTCAACTCCCAGAGGCCTAAGCAGGCGTTACTCCAGACATTATCATTATTACACAGCCAGGGAAGCATTATAACTAAGTTTAGCTGCATCTTTACTGTAAATATCACCACAATAACATCTTCTAAACCAAAAACTTCCCCCATTAAACATTTTCAAGCAGGAATCTCATCCGTATTAGGGGCCACCAATGTTAGAGCGTCATGGTCTGAGCAGGCTGGCTGCTGGGTGATAAACTAAGTGCATTCTGGCCATTTTGTATTCACACATAAATATATTGCTACCTTCACGGCATGTCTATCAAGTACATTAAATCTATATCTAGGACCAGGCTTTGTGTTTGTTTCATTTTTCTGTCTTTCCTTAGATTTCTTCAAAAAGGATCAGTTATTCATAATCCTGGAGTTTGAGTTTGGAGGCAAAGACCTAGAGAACAGCAATGGAACGGTAAGCGCAGCACATCAAGGTGCCTTCCAGAGTATTCATCAGCCAGATCAACCACAGCCCAGAACATCTCCGTCTCTCTCTGATGGAGCTTTTAGTCCGTTTGAATCGTACATTTACAACCTCAGGGTTAAGTTTTCTTTTGCATGGCCTGATTTTTTAAACATTTTTATTAAATAAGCTGCAGTCAAGTGCATCTGCTCCTTAACGTTCGTCATTAAAGTTTTGATTCTAGCTCAGAAGAGAAGCATTACACTCCACTCTCATTACATGAGCTTTAATCTATTACATTTGCACCCTGGAAGTAATAACATGCTCAAACACTAATGAAGAGACTGCATGCATAACAATACAACCTGTTTTAAAAGGGAAAATCAAGCAAATGTTGTTGTTTTTTTCCTAATCATTAGTCTGTAAATTGACTCTGTTCTGTTGTGTTAGAGGACAAATTAATTCTTTGATTCATGTCTTCACTGTGTTTTCTAGCTGACGTCTTTAGTGGTGGCAAAAAGTGTCCTTCATCAGGTTACTGCTGCCTTAGCTGTTGCTGAGCAGGAGCTACACTTTGAACACAGGTAGAGCACTCTCTCTCTTTCTCTCTCTCTCCCTCTCCCTCTCTCCCTCACTGAGATCTGAAGACAATAGAAAATATCTACCATGATTTCCACAAAAACCTGGAAATCTGACTTCCACATGAACTGTGAGCCGACTCAGAGACGCAGCTGGTGTGTATGTGGTGTCAGTGTTGTGTAACAGAAGCTTCACCCTCCTGTGCTGTTTTCTGCAGGGACCTCCACTGGGGCAACGTGCTGGTCAAAACAACCAAAGAAAAGAAGGGGCGCTTCCTCCTGAACGGAGCAGCCCACTCTTTTGAAACCAAAGGGGTGCTGGTCCGCATCATTGACTATTCCCTCTCTAGACTAGAAATCGGTCAGATTTTGTTTTTGTTTTTAACTTTGTCTTATTTTGTGCACAAAATATTTATCCCTGTTGAAATCACGACGAGTAACGACAAACATGTTCCTTCCCTCCAGATGATCTTACGGTGTCCTGTGACATCTCGAAGGACGAGGAGCTGTTCATGGGCCATGGGGATTACCAGTTTGATATCTACAGACTGATGAGACAGGAGAATGGGTCGGTGCATTTATGTGTCAGAGTCGTTCTGTAAAAGCCAGCATGCTGTGTAACTGGAGCTTCTGTGTGCTGTAAAAGCATCACATGGAGCAGTTTAAAAATAACTGTATCTTATTATACACATACATTAAATGCCAGAATGTCGAGCTTAACAGAGGCAGCATTGAACTTTTTATTGATTCGACTTTAATAAGTCGTTGGTCATCTAGAGATGCCTGATTAGAGTATCTTTACACAAAGGATGTTCTTCTTGTTACACCCGTAATAAGATGATGTCACCATATTGTACATCTGTGGTTTATATGATGCAATATGCATTTAACATGGGACATCCAGTCTTACACTGATATTTCTTTCTTCAAAGTACTCTGGGAAATAGGCTTATCGAGTTCTTGGTGAGACTTCAGTGAGAAGATCAACATCATTCTTCAGTTTAATATGAAGCTACAGTTAGCTGTTGCTTAACGTAGCTTAGCAGAAAGACTGGAAACGGCTAGCTCTACTCTAACCGATGTAAAAATAACTCAATGGTTTGTATGGATTAAACACAGCAGATATATTGGGTCGTTTCATATTTATCCATATTTTTTTATTTGGATGTATATGATGGCGGTATTGATCTTCTCATCAAACTTATTTTTTAAATTATTATATTATTAAAGTATTTCTCAGATATGTTGAACTATTTCATAAACAGACATTATCAATCTTTATGTAAATAATTCTACTTCTTTACACTCTTAAAGGTACAGTTTGAAGGCTTTAAGAGGGATTTAGGGGCAGAGATGGAATATAAGTATCATAATTATGTTTTCATTAGTGTGTAATCAGCTGAAACTAAGAATAGTTGTTTTTGTAACCTTAGAATGAGCCTTTCGTAACTATAGACGGAGCAGGTCCTCTTCCACATTGACCGCCATGTTTCTGCAGTAGCCCAGATCTTAGAACAATCTTATTGTGTGTTGTTTATTTCCTTGTCTCAGAAATAACTGGAGTGACTACCATCCCCACTCCAACATCCTGTGGCTCCACTACCTTTGCTCCAAGCTGCTCACCATGAAGTATCGGTGCTCAGGGGGGAGGGCTGCCAAGGACACGCGAGAGGCGCTCACTCGTTTCCATGACAACGTCCTCACGTACAGCTCAGCCACTGAGGCACTGCAAACCTGCCCCATGTTTCAGTAACATGTCAACACTTTCAAGTGTGAGGATGCTCACACACAGACTGGTTTTTAGTGGTAAGTTTTAATGTATTTAGGGGCTTAAGTCGGCCTCTTTTAGTACGTAGTCTGATCACCATTGAGGAACTTTGACGTATATTGACGGTTATTGACCCTCTTGTAACACAATGGTAGAGATGGTTACTTAATGTGCTGTGTTTAAAACTGGGTTATTAAAATGACCTTTTGAAAATTATGTACTCATTTGTCTTAATGTTTATCACTGAAGTCTATTCATGTCTGTTGCATGAGCTGCATAGTTTTATAGCCAATTAGGTCTCTTTGTAATAAAAAAAAAAGTCTTAATAAATGTTTATCACATTTTTAAAGGCATCTGAAAGTGATCAGTTTCTGTAATCTAGATTAGAGTTTAAGTAATTAGTTGAGGGGTGTCAGGGTTCTCACCTGCACCAAGCCCTGGCAGCACATCACCCCAACCCTCCTCCACCTTTACTGGCTCCCAGTTAAGTTCCTCCTCCTCACCTACAAGTCCCTGCATGCCCTTGCCCCCCCCCCAAGTGACAGGACAGGGGCACGTCAGGGGCCAATCAGATTTCAGCTGGGGCCAGTACCCCTCTGGATCCGCCCATGTTCCCGGAACCTCCGCTCCGCTTTGGGTTCTGTCCTGTTCAGTTTTGTAACACCAGCATACAAAGAAACATGTACAAAAACAAAATATTTTATTCAATTTCTTCATTAAGATTATCATACATTTTTGCATTGAAACAAGCTTCATTTTGGTATGGTGAGTCGTGTGTGTGTGTGTGTGTGTGTGTCACTTTTTACGAGGACCTTGGTTGAATATGTCAAATGCTTCCATACTTGATGAGACACTTGCCTGGAATACTTGCCTGGAATAATCAGTGCGATGAGATCCGAACAGAGATTGCATTTACAAAAAGGAAGACTGCTTTAAAAAAAGGATGGAGACATTCCAAACAATACAATCGCGATCCAGCCTATGTTCTGAGGTCAGGCATGTGTTTGAGAAGCACTTGTTGGTTGAGCTTTGAGGCAATGTTTGAGATGGCCTTGCTGGTGATGAGCCCGTACAGCATGTCTGTGTGTGGGAAGCAAACGGATGTGTATAAGAAGCAATGAAGTGTGTGTGAGGAAATGTACTTGCAGCTGCTTTAAGTGTGTTTTTGTGCTCAGAAGGAGAAGTATTTGGTGAACCACTCCTGTTTTAGCCCCTCTGTTCCCCTCTGCTCCAGATACGGGCCCCTACAAAACAGAGGAAACGCATACAGTAATAATAATCATAATAATAATCCATACATCACTATGCTGAGGTTTAGAGCAGTTTGTTTAAACTAGTAAAAATCACAGCTAAGATATATAACATTCATACCTGATTGATTGGGCCTGCAGGTGTGCATGCTCCTGGCACGAGGGCAACACATAGCGGATACCCGATTGCGGCGAGGGGCAAACAGGAAGCGGGGCGGTGGGTGCTGGGGTGGGAGGGATGCAGGAGGTCCGGGATCTGGAGGAGCGAGGAAGGGAGGGGGAGGACTGTTGGCTCAGGGAGAGGGAGGTGTGCTTGTGTGGAAGAGAGGAAGTAGAGTAATGGGAGGAGGTCTGCGGGTGGGAGCTGGACTGGTGGGGGAGGGTCGAGGAAGAGTGCTGATGGACAGAGGAGGATGAGGAAGACGATGAGGAGGAGTGTGGTGGGAAGATGCTCCTGTCGAAAGTACTGGCACTGGGGATGCTGGTGACACGAGGAGGAGACTCCAGCTGCTTCCTCTGTTGGTAAAAACCAGTTTATGTTGGTGTTAAAATGCTCAAAAGGAAGTTTGTCCATTATAAATTAAATTAATGTTATTATTCCACTTAGATTAAGGCTGGAAAATGTAGTGTGTTCTCAGACTGCTGTCACAAAATGAAAGAAACACTCACTCTCTCATCAAATACAGAAATATATCAAGATTTTTAGAACATTTGAAAAAACTCTTAAACAGGTTTGTATTTAGCCATATTTTAACCAAACAAACTGAAACCAGAGAAGCAGGATATGCTGCAGAAGTGGTTTGTGATGTTTTGATATCTTTTTTTTTCCTTCTCAGAACTTACCCCCCCATCAATCCACAGCATCTATTAGATGTAGAAAATAAATAATAAGGTAAATATATAGAATAGATGTTACATTGAAATGATTTAGATGGAGTATCATGTCAAATGCAGCCTGTAAAAAGCAACACATTGTTCTGGGTGCTGTAGCCTCAAATTATTATTTAAGATGCTTTTAGTCTTTCTCAATGTAGCACATATAGAATCTACAGATTAACAATAAACTTCGAATTTACTTTAAGTTCAATTTCCAAACCCAAACATGTGGTTCAAGATGACATCACTGAAGTTGTTTGTATTTTATTTTGTAGGAACCACATTATACATATGAGGCTGTATCTTAGTTTTGCTATAATCTAAGGCAGTGTGATGGACACACACAGAGGGGCCGTGTCTTTTCAACGGACAAGTGATCTGCCGAGTGACAGGTTGGCTCCAGCCCAGAGAGTCCTTCTGGCTGAGGGGAGAACCGTTTCTGATGAACACATTACGTGCCTGAGCAGAACAGTCAAACTCACCCTCATGGTTGGCGTGACGCTCCCGGGGCGCGACTTTCTGTCAGGGAGCCTGAGGGTGCTGTTGTCCTCAGAAACAGGAGGGTGGAGCTGCAGCTGATGCCTCTCTTCCTGGAGGGAAGGAGGATGAGGAAGGTCTTTCGTTGGCCTTATTTCACAGTGGGTGTTGTTAACTGGTTGTGTTTGCATTGTGTCCAGAGGGTTTACTTGTTTACTAAGCTGCCTCATGCTACACAGATGGTCGACACAGCACTCTGCAAGGACACTACAAACATGTGATTTCTACCACAATATGCATCAATAACTGCAGAAGATTTGATTTGGTTTGAGTGTTTAAAGTCATTATTTTCTTTATTATTTATTTGTAAGTGCACTGCAAATGCAAATTGTTCTGTTTTTGCCAAGATTTAAAATCTCAGATCTAGAAACATTAGATTAATTATCTTGTTTTAAAACCTATTTACTTTTTTTTACTTTTTTTTTATCTAGTCTACTTATTTTGAAACTAACAAACTTATTTTAAGTAGCATTATTTTGCTGCATGGACAGATCATTTCACTAGTAATAAGCAATTTTTCTTCAAATTCAGTGTTTATTTCTTGTATTTTAGCTCCTCTTTTTCTGCAGTGTGCATTTTAGGACATGTTCAACTCTCTTCTTCTACTTAAACTGTGCATAATTACGAAGAGGACAGCAAGATATGGTCTAAAGCTACACAACAAGGGAGTAAGTGGACCTTGAGTAGAGATGGTTTCATCCACAATGAACTGTCAGATTCAGAATCAAATCAAATATGACTTCCTACTGGGATCAATTCCTTGCTTTTTTTTTCAAAGCCTTTTTTGGAGATTTTTTGAGAAAAAGAAAAAAATTAATAGTGTGTGTGTGTGTGTGTGTGTGTGTGTGTGTGTGTGTGTGTGTGTGTGTGTGTGTGTGTGTGCGCGCGCGCTCTCACCACTAATCGTTTAATGAGCTGGTCTCTCTCGCTCAGTCTCTCCTGAAGCTTCCCCAGCTGCTGGTCGTCACATCGAGGCTCCCTCCTCCTGCACCGCTCCTCCCGCTCACGCAGCCTGCAGTTAAATCATATACCAAACACACAACTTTTCTCTCATACCCGTCCTGTGCCTTCATTTCAAATGACTCTATCTCCACCCGTCTGCCCTCTACTCACTCATTCTCCAAGGCCACTATGCGAGCCTGCAGGTGCGTCTGGGCGCTGCTGTATTCGGTGACCAAACTCTGCATTTCCTTCTTGTGCTCCCTCCTGATCTCCTCCACCTCCTCTCTCCTCTTCTCCTCCTCCCGCTCCATCCTCTTGTTCTCATCCAGCTCGTCCTCTTTTACGTCCTCCTCCTTCTTCTCCTCCCAGTGTTTCTGTGACTCCTCCAGCTTCTCCATCTCCACCCTCAGTTTCTCCACTTCCTCTTTCAGACGTTGTGCTTCTTCCTCCAGCTGGTTGTCTCTCTTCTTCAACAAATTTGCACTTTCCTCTTCTTTCTCTTTAGCTTCAGGATTCTTCTCTACTGACCTAAGAAGGGACGGTAGATACGAGATACAATAATGATAACTTTGGGATAGATGTTTGCATTTGATCAATGTAATAAGACATCAGGAATCCAGAAAACGTCTAAATCATCACTGCTAATTTAACCTTCTTACTAATGGACTACAGTAAATGACAAAGATAAAAAATCAACACTAACAAATGCATGTATGCAATATATTTTTGTCTTATATTGCAGTGTACCTGCAAACTAATATTAACCTAGTTGTGTAAAACCTGCCAGACGTATTTCAGCAGGCAAAAACAACACAATTTGCTGAGTGTAAAATGGTCCTAAAATTAACATGTAGAGAGCAGGGATAACAACAACAACGGTACTGAAACTAAATCAGCCCTTACTGCAGGGATATCAGAGCTGAAACAAGTAGTTGATTGATTATAAATCATTAAAAATTGATTAGCAACTTTTAAAAACAATAGCAAAGCAAAAATGGCAGCTACAATGTCCTGCCTCTGAAATATGACAAGTTTCTGCTTTTCTTTGTCATATCCCTACACCAATAGGAGGATAAGAATATATTTAGCTCTGGGCTGTTGATTTGATGAAGCCCTCAGTTTGACTATTGAAAATGTTCCCTTCGGCTTATAGAGACGGAATTTTCTGGCATTTAATCAAGAACAAATGATGAGGAGAGTAAGCAATAACAAAACTAATTATGACGTGCAGCCCTGAAGGATATCATTCATGTTGGAATATTTACACACATGCCCACTTCTTTCCTTACCATTCTTTTAATTGCTTCTTCAGCGCTGCATTTTCTCTCTGCAGCTCCATCATGGCACAACGACTCTCATCCAGCTGTCGCTCAAACACCTGATACTGGTTCTGTTGCTTCAGATCCTTCACACACACACACACACACACACACACACACACACACACACACACACACACACACACACACAAAGTAATACACATGATCAATATCTGCATTCATTCTAAGGTTCTGAATATAGTTTTTTAATTGGTTGGAGCGGCTTTTGACTATAATGTGTTGCGTTGACTTAATCCCAGAGTCACAGAGGATTTCATTCATATGAACGATAATGATGTCAGCTTTGAAATGGCTTTGTGTGTGTGTGCATATATATGTATTTACATGTGTGTATCAAGAGAGATTATATACTGTAAGTGAAAGACAGGCCATAACAAGCATGAAATACTCAGTGTCCCCTGCAGAGGGTGCATTTCACTGAAGAGAGAGAGCTTGCGTTACGAGCTTACGTTGGAAGTCGGAGCTGGGAATGACGTCACACCTGAGTTGACCGCGTTCCAATTAAACCAGTTGGAAAACACTGGTTGTGCTTGCCCTTTCGAAATATGAACAACTAGTAGTAGATATGTACATCAAGTTTTGTGAAAACATATATCGCAGAAACCTTCATCTGAGACAAATCCCACCCTCAGAATGAGCCTAAATTCAACTTGTAACCATTGAAATGATAGGATATTTATTATCCCTTCCTCACTTTATTCGTAGGGATAATCAACACAGATTAAGAGCCTGAGAGGTGTGTAGTTGTGTGTGTCTCCTGGTGCACCCGCATCCCAGTGGGACTGATGTGTGTGTTTATGTGTGTGTCTCCTGGTGCACCCTCATCCCAGTGGGACTGATGTGTGTGTTTATGTGTGTGTCTCCTGGTGCACCCTCATCCCAGTGGGACTGATGTGTGTGTTTATGTGTGTGTCTCCTGGTGCACCCTCATCCCAGCGGGACTGATGTGTGTGTTTATGTGTTACCTGTTGCAGAGCCATCATCTGTGTGTGTGCCTGTAGTTGAGCCTGTAGGTCTTCTATCTGCTGCATGTGTCTCTGGGTCATCTGTCTGCTCCACTCTGTGTGCTGCTGGGTCAACTCTGCCCGCTGCTTATCTGATAACACACACACACAAAGAAAACAAAATCAATTTGGCCCACTGTTACAGGTACCCTTCTGCTGTTGCCATGGTTAACTGTATCCATGGCAATAGCAACTTCACTGTGGAATTTATGATCTTGATGTGTATTTTGCTGTGTGTGTTCATTTTTTCCATGCAGCAGTGTGTACGCTGTGCAGAATGTGTTGCTGTCCGTATGTGCTTATGCTAATGCTCGTGCCTGTGTGTGTTGCTGTGCACATGTGCGTGATACCTAGCTCCAGGTGGTGCATTGTCTGTAGTCTGTTCCTCTCAGACAGCACATCTTCTTTCGCCTGTCTCTCTAGCGCTTGCAGAGCCAGGGTGTGACTGTGTCTCGCCACAGCTGAAGACTGGGTTTGGGGCTCCTCCAACACAATAACACATGTTTTCTCCTTTTATAATAGCTGCACAAGCCTGTCTTTACACTGCAGTTAATTGTGTATATGTTGCATGGACAGATCAATGAATAGTGCCATCATCAACTGCTTAATTAATCATCATCACATAGAAAACGAGACAGCACATATGATTTCAATAAATTAAAAAAATACCTGCAGCAGCTCCCTCAGTTTCCTGTTTATCTCCTTGGTGTCTTGGACCTCTTTCCTCAGCCTGTCAATTTCAGGGTTGCCATGGCTATCGTCTCCTGGGCCCGCCTTCTTTTTCTCCACCTGCATCAGTTAACAATCAGGGGGAAATGATTTCAAAGGCTCTGTGCAATCCTGAGATAATGGCTTTGCAGCAAGCGCTGAATTAAAAGAGGACGTCGCTTTTGTTTTAGTATTTGCAGCCTTGAGCAGCTTTCTTAAAATAAATAAAGATTACACAGACTTCATTGGGCACTTTAAACAAGCTTATGAAACTAATTGAAAGAGCACTCCAGAAATTTAGTATTGCACGTGTTTGGGATGCAAACAATGAAATTAAATTAAAAAACACTGGCTCTTTTGAACTCTTTATGTTTAAATGTATTTCTCCAAGACACCCCAGAGATATTATCTCATAAATGCCAAATATTTGTTTGCTCAAGCTTCTAAATGTGAGGATAATTTATAATAAAGTGAATATATTTGGGTTTGGATGGTTGGTTGGTCAAGACAAGCATTTAAAAGACATCATCTCAGGGCTCTGATAAATGATAGGAGGTATATTTTATTGTTTTCTGACATTATTCTGGAAAAAATGATTAATTAAGAGTGAAAATAGTCGAAAACAGCTTCATCAATCAATTAGACCATCTCTTATTTTTTTAAAGGTCCAATACAACACTCTTATTAACAGTAACCTACCATGATGTCGTAGTTGGCCTCAAATCTGAATGGTGCTTCACAGGAAATATTTTCTGATAGTTGGAGCAAGTTGGCAAGTTTTGTTGGAAAACCACGAAAAAGTGTATTTTGCCTAATATGGGACCTTTAAATTCAGCAAAAGTATGATCAGTAAACTAAATGACAGTTCATCCTGATGATCAGGCTTTAATCAGATGCATGTGGTTCAAATATTAAGAGGGATCACAGACTGTTGCTGGTGTTGTGTGAAGGAAACTCACCTGTGACGTTTCCTTGCTCAGTTCCCCCTGCAGCTCCGATATCTGGGTCTGCAGCTCCTGCTCTCTGTTCTGCCACCTCTGTTCGCTCTCAGCGACAGCAGCATTCATCTCTATCCTGAACTCTGCTCGGAGGCGATCCTCACACTCTGCTCTGGAGGCACGCATCAAAACAACAGAGTTAACCTACATGCAAAAAAACGACTGAAATCACTTCACCTCTCTGTGGAATCATGTCATCGTCTTTTCTGCTCCTATGAAAAGACTGCTATTGTTTTCAATTTTAGCTTTAGTAGACGGGGTAGTAATCAGATTATTTCCCACTTCTCTTTATAACTGCTTTTCATAAATGTCCATGTTAAGAGATTAGCATTCCCTGGTTGTATTTCTGGGCTAGAAACCTATATACCATAATAGGCTTTGTAAAATGTCTGCCTCTGCAACAGAAAAGGAAATGAATGTCATGCTGAGGGATATTATTGTCATACAAACACACGACTGCTTCTTTATTCAACAATAACAATGTCCTGTCATGTAAACTGGTATTTAAGAGCTCACTTTATCTTTAATCTGCACAGTAATCACAGCTGAGAGCCATTATGGCTAGTGTTTGTGATATTGATTTAAATTTGATTTACTGACATATTATATCACCCTACATGTTTTTTTTATTGCTGCAACTAATATCTTGGCATGTTTGCTCCCGTTAAAACACGCTTCATGTTGACACAGCTCATTAACACTATACACTAAAACAAATAGGAGGGAGGACAAGATGCTGTAGCTCCAGACTTTGAGCTGCCAGCCTAAGAAGTTACCTGATCCGGTCCTCAGTGTGCCGCTGCCCCTGATCTAGAAGATTCCTCTCCGTGTTTAGGCGACTTTGCTCCAGGACTTTCTCCTCCAGCCGGTGTTTGTCGGCTCTCAGGGACACGATCTCTCTCTGCTGCCTGTCCCGCTGCCTCTCCTTCTCCTCCTGTGTCCGAGCCAGTCGACTCCGAGTCTGGTGAAGCTCTTCCTCCAGACGAGAGCACTTTGGTCCACATGAGGACGCGGCTTCGGGGTTCACCTTCTCTTTCTTGTCATGCCGTTGGATCACAGACTCCAGCCTGCAGATCTACAGATCACATATTACAAGTTTTACAGCTGATATTATACATCGTTGTTATAATGGTTGTGTTTGACCTCTGACCTCATCGGTAGCATCTCTGAGTTTTGCCCTCAGCTCCTCTCTTTCCTTCTCCAGGCTGCTGCGTAGCTCCTCACTGCTTCTCCTCTCCTCTTCCAAATGCGCACACACCTTTCAAGAAAATTCATTAAGGACTTATCTTCTTATCCCAGCACTTAAACCCAACTGTACTATCATCTCATCATTACTAAGCTTATTTAATAATTAGTTTCAAGTACATATTATACAAAGGCTCAAAGGGCAGGCAATTATGTGATACCATCTCTTTATAAAACTACATTTACTCTTCGTTAACATATTCATTAAATGTGCTCTTTTAGACCAGTGGTTATAAACCAGGGGTTGAGGAAAGCAGGTCAGACAAAAAACCTTTATGTTCCACAGAATCAATAGAATCTATTGTATAATTTCACCTCTTCAGCCTTTTAAGACATTAAATAAAAAGGTATAAAAAAAAACAGCATCTAAGCTTCAGTACGTACAAATAAGAACAAACTTTATCAGATGCACACATTAAGAAAAAGATGATTTAACACAGTTATATCTCAGCTTGAAACACAGCAGGGAAAGTGTTACTGCAGCAGCTGCTGACGGGACGAAAGGGGAAATGATTTCTCATATTGGTTTGTCCTTGTATCCAAAATAATTCAATCCAAAGTGTGACTGAAAGTGAAACTAAAATAATAAAAGCTCTGTGCCCTGTGGCTGCAACAGCTGAACAGCAAGCTATTTTTAACATTCAGGTGTAAGTGACTTCCTCTGTCACTAAGAAGCCTGTCCTCGTTTTGCCAGGCCAGTTAGAAAAGGGAAGAAATATCCCAGAAATATATTAGGGGGAAAAAATTGTATGTTATGTAGGGAGTGTCCCTGTAATCTAATTTCAAAGCAGTACTAGTTACTATTTCTTCCCCCTCCTCCCCCAGTGATGCTGACCTCTTGGTTGGTCTTCTTCTCAGAGCTCAGAGCTTCTTGGACGCCGTGAAGTTCAGCTGCATGCCTCCTCATCACCTCCTCTATTGCCTTCCGCACCTGCTCCTTCAACCGTTTCCGGTCCTCCTCAGCCTTCTCCACCAACCTCTTCTTCTCCTCCTCCAGCTTCTGCTGCACATTGGCTCTCTCCGCCTCGACCTGTTCAATGCTCTTGTCCAGCTGCGAATGGACACGAACCCTCTCCACTTCCAGTTCCTTCCTCAGCCGGTCGACCTCTTCCTCTTTTTCTCCCATCACACGTTGTTTCATCTCCTCCATTTCTTTGTGCATTGCCTCCTTCTCCTCCTCTTTCTCTCTGCGCAGTCGGTTTCTGTCCTTCCCAAGCTGTTCCTTCTCTTTTTCTCTTTGCCTCTGCAGGTTTTCTCTCTCTTTTTCTATCTCCTTCTGCAGTTTGTCCCTCTCATCGTCGGCGTGTTTTTGGATGCGACGCAACTCCTCCGTCTGGGCTCTCACCATCTCTGAACGCAGACTGGACAGGGCCTCAGCATGCTAGCAACAAACAACATGCACTCATTTTATTAACTATACACCGAATTCAGGGTTTCTGCAGGTTTCCAAAAGTTGAATATAAGACTTTTTAAGACCTTTTCAAGACCAGTATAAATTAAAAATTAGACTTATTTCACATGCATACTGGCTAACAAAAATATGCCAGATATAAAAGACAATCGGAGTCCCATTTACTTGCAAAGATAAGATTGATAAGATGACATAATGTTGAGTATTGTTGTTTCTACAGATTGAATAAATTTAATTTCTAAATCATTTAATCTAATTTAATAAATGAAACACTGAGTAGTAATAAAACCACTTGTGAATTTGGTGACCCTACACTACGAGGGAACTCTATGAATAGTTTTACCCAATAAAAATTCACCATAAATGATAGAAAAACATATTTTCCCTAAAACATTGCTTTAATATAACCAACAGTATTCCATTGATGTGTGGAATGATTTTGCTAAGAATGCTTTGAAAAACAGTAATATTTAATTTAAAAAAAAAAAACTATTTTCAGTTTTGAACTTTGTAGACAGTCCCTGCAACAGCCAGCTGCACACAGAGACCATAGATGACAGCAACACCACACTGCTGCTTCCTGTTTTGGAGCAGAGATACTGATCACTAGGAGTGAGGACAGATGTCCAACTTTACTCTAAATCCAGGCACCATAAAAAATTTTAAAAAAACATACAGCTATAGCAGTTTTTTTCCATGTGAGTGTTATTTTACTTCTTCCCCAAAACTTTGTGTGCCCTCTCACATCATTGGGCTCAGATTTGGACCCGACCCCCCATAGCCCCGATTTATTTATTTATTTATTGAAGGTGTGCACAGTTCCGGATTGTTCCAGCCCACTTTGATCTGCTTGTAACTGCACTTCATTCATTTTTGCGTGTCTTTACCTGGCGTATCTGCCGGGCGTGGTCACTGTTTCGGCCACTGCTCTGCAGCTCCAGCTCTCTGTTCCGGCTCTGCAGGCGGCTCACCTGGCTCCTCAGTTCCTCCACCTCAGCACACACACACACCTCACAGCCTTTGCGCTTCAGCAGCTCCTCTGATACACACAGAGAGAACACACACACCGCAGTGAATACGAGCACGCACAAAGGTGCGCAAGCATGTATTGATTGATCGTGCATAATAGAGGCAGAATAGACTTTCAGCAGACCGACACTGACTAAGGCCTAAAACAAAAATCCCTCTCATGCAATAAATACATTTCAGGGCGTTTTGCTGACTGGGTATGATGACACTTTGATGAAGCTGTTCGCCTTTGCAGAAGATGAATAATGTGTATTTATTGCATATTCTGTATACATTATAAATGGCTTGCGGCAAAAAACGAATTAACAGTGAGTCACAATGAATAATGGAAATGCAGTGAGCTTAGCTGAATTTTGCAGATGTGAGCATCTCAGACAGGTGAGAGGACAGGTGGACGGGCAGGCAGTGAGAGGCAGACTGAACCACTACCTGCTCTGCTCTGCAGCTCGTCCTCCTGCAGCAGCAGCCTCTCCTTGGCGACCGCGAGCTCCTCCTCTGCCCGTTTAGCGGCGCCCTCGGCCTCAGACACACGCCTCCGATCCAGTTCCAGCTCCTCCTCCAGGTCCTGGAGTTTTAGCGCATGGGCAAGTAAGGAGGGCAGATGCAGAGGAGTGTTGCGGTTAGGCATGAGGGGGGAAAGGAAAGAAACATTTATGAGGGAGAAAGAGAGAGAGAAAGCCAATGGCAAATTTGACACAGATAAAGAGGAAGGAGAGGGAGAAGACACATCAGAGAGACAGGGAGGGCAATATTTAAAAAAAATGGGATGAGATGCGGGGGAGTCAGGGAGCCATCTCACCCAGCTGTGAGCCTTACATTTTCTGCTGTGAGGGCTTATGTCAGCTCTGTGCCAGCTCTCATAGGGTTTATTAACGCTCATCCACGAGGTAGTAATGGTGGCAGTGCAGCAAATCTGTCCTGCTCAAACTACTCATTAGCAGATAGTTGGCAGTGGGGATAGCACTCAGGGAGAGTAGGCTGTGGTTAGACAGGCAAGACCCCTCTCCTCTCTCCCTCTCTCCTCTCTCCCCCTCTACTTTCACGTCGATGCTTTCTTTGGCTCGGTGCCTCAGAGACAGGAAGCTGCAACATTTCAATTTCTTTTCACCTCCCTTTTCATAACATTGTATTCTAGTTGTAGTATGAGTGAAAAGATGTTAAGCGTGTATGTGTGTCTGTGTGTGTGTGTGTGTGTGTGTGTGTGTGTCTGTGTGTGTGTGTGTGTGTCTGTGTGTGTGTCTGTGTGTGTGTGTGTGTGTCTGTGTGTGTGTCTGTGTGTGTGTGTGTGTGTGTGTGTGTGTGTGTGTGTGTGTGTGTGTGTGTGTGCATACCTGTATTCGCTCCTTCAGTTTGACCGAGCTTCTCTTGCTCTCAGCCAACCTCTCCAGGTGACTTTCCACCTCTGCCTCAGCCATCTTCACTCTTTCTCTCAAAGCGCTGTGCATTCCCTTCTTCTCCTCTTCTTCCCTCTCCTCCCATCTCTGCTGCTCCTCCCTTCTCTCTGCCTCCATTCTCTTCCTCATTTGCTCTTTCTCCTCGTTTAGATCATTCATCCTCTGCTCCCACTGCGCTCTTTCCTCTTTCACAGCTCGATCCCTCTCCTCCTTCAGCGCCTTCACCTCCTCCAAGAGGGTTTTTACTCGTTCCACGTTCTCCCGCTCCTCCGTTTCTCTCTCCTCCTCTTTTTTTTTCATCTTATCTTCTCTCTGTCTCTGCTCCTCTTTGCCCTGTCTCTCCTCGTCAAGTGCTTTCTGTAGCTCCTCGCGTTTGGCATCCAGCTCCTGGATCTGTTCCCCGGCCTTCTCCAGTTCTTTGCTCAACCGCAGGCTCTCCTCCTGGGCATCACTGATCTTGGCCTTGGCCTCCTGGAGCTCTTCCTCTGCAGCCTGCAGCCTCTCCTCGAACTCTTTTCTAAGCTCCGCCTCAGTTTCACGCTCCCTCTCCCCCACCTGGATGCGGAAGCACTCAAAGTCTGCCTGCACCTGGTGGCACAGAAGATGTTACACAATGCACTTGCATGAAAAATCACTGGCCACATCCTAGTAGGACACTCTTTCCTTCAGAGCTGCACAAATTACTATTTTTAAGGTGACACAATCATTCAGCAAATATCCTGTATATTACATCTCAACGGTTGTGCTGAGTTTAGGAGCCGGAGTGAACAGTTTGGACTGCATATATAAAACATTTGACATAGGAAAGAAAGTCTCCATAAAGACTAATTAGCAACAGATCAGGCAGGTTGGAGCCATGAACCGCTTCTTCCAAATTCTAGACCTTTATTCATAAAACTAAGCAGGAGTCAAAGGTAGGTTATAAGATGGGATGAGGTGTTGTGTATTTTTTAAGACGTATTATCTTCCCAAAGAGCAAACAAGAAAGTCATGTGGGTATCTGTGACTCTTGCTGATGTTTTATTGCGGTAAAGAGCATGTAAATTAGGCATTAAGTCAGTGAGGTAACAGGATATCTGACTGAGGTTGTTGTCGGTCACATGGGGGGTGCGTTTGATTTGCTGCTACCGCTGGGAGTCAATACAATGAACACAATCTGCCCTTGAAAGAGGTCAGGTTTATCTCATGATCAGGAGGGGTAAGAGAACACCCACATGCACACACACACACCTGGGCTCCAACTCTATGCTGCTCATCCAGAGACTCTTGCAGCTCCAGGAGTCGCGTCCTCAGTGCCGACCCCTCCCCTTCGTGACACGTCTCCATCAGGATGCGGTGCAGCTCCTCGTGGTGGGCATGGCTCAAGGCCTGCAAGGCCGCCTCCTGCTCCTCGTTCTTCATGTTCAGAGAATAAATCACCTGCAGGGTGTCAACAACAGGCAAGGGAACGATTTACCGTCTGTTCACACTTCTGACCTCAAGATGTGATCTTTGTAAAGATTTGTTGAGAAATGTGTCTTGTTCATCATCTCTTCTGGGGAAGAGGTCATCACATCACTCAGCTGACACTTATGGTTATATCTCATATTGAGTAGCCTTCTACAGTGTATGTGCTCCAGAAACTGGTGAGCACAGATTTTAATAGATGTAATGGATTTAGTCATATATATTTCCCCATTTGTAAACATTCAAATTGGCCTTTAACTGCCTTTATTTGAGCTAAAAGCACATATTGAGTATACAACTGATTTATATGGACTAGATTTGGATTCTATTTACCATTTTGATTTTATTTTACGTGACTCACAGGATTTAACTCTACAATTTAGTTGTCAGCTCAAGTCTTTCCTCGATCAAGTCTTCTTTGGAGGGAAAAAAACTCAGTTTAATTTGAGGTGACCTGATTAGAGTTTATTTTAATCCAGCACATTTATGATAAGAAATACTAATACCGACACATTCTGACATAGAAATACAATAATCCCAAACACAAATAATGCAGGTGAAACAGCAGCGCTTGTGTATTTACTGTAAACAAAGTCCTGTGGGTTAATATAGTCCAGGCATTGCAGCAGTGATTCTCCTGCCTGTCAACATGTGTGGAGTCCTGGCCTCCTCGTCCCAATATAGACTGTGACTAACACCTGAAATATGGCCTATTTTGCCGTACTATTCACTTTACCCTCTACGCCATGTCCACAGCGTCATCATCAGCTCCCACTGACCCTAATGTCTCACTTATCTACTTGGAGGCATGTGCATGGGTGTGTGCAGGGGACACATAGGCTCATATTTTACCCAGACGCCTCTCTGTCTGCAGCACGCAGCTGGCACCGCACTGCAAGACATTCCCTCTGTATGTGTGTGTGTGTGTGTGTCTGTGTGTGCGTGTGTGTGTGTATGTCACCACCTCTCTTTTGCACTTCCCACACTTACATGGTCTCAACCACGTCCATTATTCTATGATGTATTACTTATAATCACTTTATAATTATATCGGTGATGGATGTGGCGTCTGCCTGAATGTTAATCACAGACCCACCGCTTTCTTTCTTGTCAGTCAAACACTTGGACAGTATTTGATGCCAGTAATTCAATCACGTCATATCTTTGGTTCCCGAACTGTAACTCGTGACTCAGAGAAATGAACAGGGCTCTGAATGGAGGGCAGGATCCGAGGGGAGTTTGTTTGTGTGTGTTACAGCCTTGATGGCCAGTTTGGAAGAGAGAGAAAAGAGGAAATGAGGAAGATATGTAGATGTAGCAAGGGTTCTACTAAAATTTGTTTGGATCTAAACCAGTGGTTCATAACCCTGGAGATCAGGAATAAGGGGCATCAACATTGCCAATATAATAGTCTCCACACTCATGAGCTGGCTCTTCACAGGACATTTATTTATCTATTTATTTTATTTATTTATTTATTTTTCTTCACAGGACATTTATTTATCTATCTATTTATTTTATTTATTTATTTATTTTTCTTCACAGGACATTTATTTATTTTTTATTTTATTTTTCTTCACAGGACATTTATTTATTTATTTTATTTATTTATTTTTTCCTTCACAGGACATTTAACTTGGATGCAGAAGCCTCATTTCATCATATTTTGTGCATTTATTCTGTTTTATTGCATAGAGGAAAAATACATGTGACAATAAACTACAAAAACATGTGACATGTGTCTGTGTACATATGTTTGGAATAGTCTTATTTGGGGGGAAATCAAAAAATAATTAAAATTAAGATAATAAGACAAATCCATCTTGATTTTTACTCTTCATCAGTCATGTGTAACTGCTCTAAACTATATATATAGATATATATATCTCCTTTCAACAAGATAACACACCAGCACACAGGGTCATAGTTTGAGTCTCCGTCTGTGATGTTTTGTCCCCCCCTTACAGAATATATGGGCGCATATCAAGGCCCCAAAAAGCTATCCCATAATAAAACATACACTGCACACACAAACACAATGCATACAACATTGTGTAACATTGTCATTTCTTTCATTTGTGTTTGGTAAAATCAATTCATATTTATTTGCCAATTCTCTGCTTTTGCAAGATTTTTAGTTGTGAAAAGGTTTTAGTCATTGTAAGAAAAGCCTTAATGTTGAACCTCACTTAAAATGAAGGTTTCACACTTGTCAGACTTTTATTAATTTTATTTAAAACCTTTATTTTCATAATTCAGGGCGTCACATTTGGCTTTTTGATCAGAAATTCTCAACACAACGGAGTGCCGAGGGCCTCTTGCTCCTATAAATTCTGTCTCCAGACCCCCATATTGATCCTGCCAGTCGATAATGTTATTCATGTAGCCTCACAAGTAAAGTGCCCGTCCTTATTGACAATAACTTCATAGTCAGCAAAGCATGAAATTAATATTCTGTCTACAGTGTAAAGAAGAGCTGAGAGGAGGCTGTTGGAAAAAAAGAGTGTGTTGTGGAGTGAAGGGCTGATGCACCAAGGAGAGGTTAGGCAAAGAGACAAGGAAGCGTGCACACACTTTCTCTTACATCAGCCCCCCCCGCCTACACACACACACACACACACATACATGCACCTCTACACATATCAAAAGGGTGCTGTGTGCAGGATTACAAAGCAGGGAACATTGTCACAGTATAAGCTAGATAAGTACAGGAAATCACATAGACAGAATTAGAGCTGTCAATCAAACGAGTGTGTGTTTATGTGCACACAAACACACACTTTATTATGCTGTTGTTGATCTCTGAGTCACATAAGAGAGACTTCTCTCCTCTGTTTTCATGTGGGCGTGTTTATTTCTGTTCACGCACAAGCTTATGTGAACATTCACAACAGCTGGCCTGGTCAGCTCGCGCCGTCTTCCCATTGGCTGGTTCCACCATGTAAACACACTCCACCGAGCTACTGGTTTATATTAAGTAACACCCATTCAACCAGGAAAAGACCCCTCTCACCAGCAGAGAGGGAGGGAGGGAGGGGGGTGTATGGGAGGAGGGAGGGGGGAAGGGAGCTCTGCTGTAGGTGAAGCCCAAGCATGGATGGATGAGTGGAGGAGTGTGAAGTACAACTGTGTGTCTGTGTGTGTGTGTGTGTGTGTGTTTGTGTGTGTGTGTGTGTGTGTGTGTGTGTGTCTGTGTGTGTGTTATTAAATATATAAGGCTGCCACAGCTGACCCATTTACAGCTTTCCTCTCTGTCCCACAAACGTCTCCAAAAACACAAACTGACCATGTGTCACATGTTCAGCATCACAAATCTCAGAGAAATCGCTTTCGGCAAATATCAGACTCGATGATTCTTATATTCGTCGCCACGAACGAAGTGAGGAGGAGGGTTGTAGGAATGGGTTCCGTCTGCCACGTTTCGTTTATGGAGCATAACCAAAAGCATATTTTTTTCATGAAACTTTTTTATCCCAACAACAAAGTACTGAAGTGGTGCCTTTTGATATGTAGGGATTTTTTTGTTTGTTTTGTTTCTATGGTTTCAAGTGTGACTGAGGCTCATTCTGGTGGCTGGTTGGTTGGTTTAGTTTCTGAAGCTGATCTCAAAAACTATCCAATCTAACTTTCTATACACAACAAACATCAACTGAAGTAATGCCTTTCGCTATTTAGGAACTTTTATCGTTTGTATTTTTTTTAATTTCCATGGTTACAAGTTGAACTTAGGCTCTATTTGTGAGTGGAATTTGTCTCAGATGAGGGTTTCTGGGTCAATATTTTTTCACAAAATCTACACATCTCTCATGTACTGCAGAGGTGCCTTTTGATATTTTGGGAATTTTAAACCTTTTATTTGTTCATTTATTCATTTTAATTTTGAAAAAAATACTTTTCTCAGATATGCAATTAACAAAAATTGCAATTAACAGGGAAATAAGGTCTTTCCATCCGTCTCGCTTCAATAAAATGCACCCATGGTGAGGGATTCTGGGTACTTCCATCTAAAGTAGGCTGTAAAGTTGAAAGACAGAGAAAGGAACAAGTTCATGCTTCTTTTTATTACGATGGAAGCAGCAGATGGTCATGACAAGTAGAGGGACTATAGGCTGGCAAATTTCCCTAACAGGCACAGACACAAATGCTGACCCCTCATCTGTGTCATCTTTGTTTGTGTGTGACTGTGTGTATGAAGACGAGGCTTTCTGAACAACAGACAAACACAAGAGCAGAATGTAATTCACTGCAGGTGTGCCAGGACACACACACACACACACACACACACACACACACACACACACACACACACACACACACACACACACACACACACACACACACACACACACACAGGCTACACAGAGGTGAACCCATAAATGAAGAGAGGAACTGCACAGTCATCAGTAATTGTCATAGCTCAACAAGCGATGGGTCATGCCCTGCCTCCGTAAGCATTATTGTGCACCAGAGAGAGGGAGAATCCCCATATAGCAAAGCTACTGTATGAACAGTCTGAGCAGATACTCCTGCTGCAGCTGTCAAGCATCACCGTCTGCACAGTGATAAGTGGGTATATATGCACATGGACGAACACAGCCTGGTGTTGGTGCAACTAAACATGTAAATATTTACAACAGTTTTTCATTACACAAGTAATGAATCATTTTAATTGCAAATAACAATTTGCTTGTTTCAGAGGCTTTTATAACTGTATCAACGAATGTTAACATTTTTATCTAATGGTTAGACAAAGAAAACATATTTTGGACCCTGAATATGTGCAATCTTTGCTTTGAGATGTGCAATTATTTTTTTTCTTCCAATCCACAACTTTGAATCAATGCATGGCAAAAACAACCCATAAATGAAATAATTACATTCATGTTTTTAATTGCTGTCCATTCGGTTTGGCTCTCGTACAGCTAGAGATCTGCACGCTGCACAGCTCTGATCGTTGATGTCTGATTACTGTCGGTCACGAAGACGAATGAAACCTGATCCAACTTGTCCAACGATTATCCGGAGAGACATGGTTTGTATAGCAAGTGCTCATCCATTAGGTTGAGAAAGAACTTTTGAGTTTATAAAATATATAACAGCAACATTGTATTTTCTTTATTCCCGTTTCTTATTTATTAGATATAACCTTATAATTAATCGATTGTATACATCGATAAGCATTTAGCCTACATTTTCGCAGCGAAAGGCTACTGTTTCTACAATCTATTACAACATAATCTCAGGTCTCAGGCAACCATCAGATCAGCCCGACACGTTCAGTGACAGCGCGTTCGGCGGCGCGCCTCTGTCGGTGTCACCGGCAGCTCTTACCTTGGTGAGCTGAGCTATCTTCTTGCACATCTTGCTGTGCATCTCGTAGTCGTACAGCTCCTGCTGGATATTGGCGAACTCTGCCGCAGTCCCGTTAACGGCGGAGTCCGGCCCGGTGGGGTGTGCAGCCTTACCGGCGCCTGAAGCCATAATGAACGCCCAAGGGAACTTTCCAGCCCGGAGGATAGTCAGAAATGAAGCTGCCGCCTCTCAAATGAAAATCGAGTCAACTTTTCACTCATTCCTCTGACTGCGGACGCCCCTCTTCAATCACTAGAGCAATTCATTGGAAAACATTTGGTACTAGATCGGCGGGGCTGTCCCCGCGTATTCCGGTTGTTGCCCCCCTCTCCCGCTATCCGCCCGGTGATCGCGGAGGTCACACGCTGGAAGTCCATCGGGGACGCGCTCGCGCCAACCGACCCTTCCCTGCTGTCAACCGATATTTCTTATTCTAAGAGGGAGCGCTCGACGATTAGGCATGTAGTCCAACCACCTGTCTCGCGGCAGGGGCGGAGAGGGGCGTGTGTATTGTATGGAACATTACCGGAGACGGATCGAGAAGCGCACTACTGCAGTGCTGCCCCGCCCCTACCGGCGCTGCTGTATCGATGCCGATCACCGTGCGGAAGGGAGGAGGGGGTCTCTGGGGTCTGGTCGTGTGATTGTACTCCATCGGTCAGAGACCACTAACGGAATCAGTGAGACTATTTGGGCTCTTGGCTGCACAGCAACACATTGCAGTCCATCTGCTACCATTACTGGAACTGACAGGATTGCTATACATTTATTTTCTGTATTTAAGAAATAGGAGAAATTGTACCCTTCATCATTTAATTATTTATTTGTTTGGTTGTTTATTTATTTATTTTTGCAAGCCACAAGAGCACGTTCTCATAGACACTATTGATTAACATTTCCTTAAAGGGATAGATAGATAGATAGATAGATAGAGACTTTATTAATCCCCACAGGGGGAAATTTGGTCGTTACAGCAGCTCCAAAAAACAGACATTAGAAAAGTAGACATGTATAAATAATGTATATGTACATATATATACACACATACACATATACACATATATACATACAGATACACATACATACATACACACATATGTATATGATACATCATATAAGTATGATAAAAAAGAAAATTAAACTGAACATAGAATACACATTTACATTTAAATATTGGTATAAAACAGATAAATATGAAGAAAGAGCAAATCTCCAGAAACAAATATAAATATGAAATAAAGTGGTCCGAGTGCAGATGTGTAATAAGCGTGGATTTGTGTTCAAGGCCATTTTTCACATCTTTTTGGCTCATGACATGTGCATGAGCTAGTGGAGAGACTCTGCATCCACCAGCCTAAATATTTAATATGATAATACACTGCTCATATAATCCTATGCCCTCATGCATGCAGCTCTAAGCAGAAACAACACAGAGCTCCCTCCATATTAAATTGATTTCCAGAGGGCGACTGTTGCCTGGCTCTGTCTGCCTGTGACCCCTATACAGCTGAGAGGCAGCTGTGGCTGACATCACAACACTAACAGAAAGGTTGCACACTTGTAGACAATATGGGTCAAATAATCAGTAGGAAAAACTAATTGATTACTGGTCCCACACAGTCGCTTCGGTGCGATTGCCCTCATCTACAAGGGGAAACATTATTCCTTTTTTTCCCCCATAGGCAATCTAAAATCTAAGGTGTGTAAAGCAAGTAAATTGACCTTTGTTTTGTAAAAAAATATTAAAAAATATATTTAGCACTATTGATAAACACCAGAAGTAAAAAGTTATGAAGCATCGATTTGAATCTCTAAAATAGGATATGGCTGCCACTAATTCTTTTCACTCTCATTGTCAATTAATCGGCTATATTGATTAATTGTGCTCCAATCAAGGGGGCTAAACTAGGGGCGTTTTGTCATAAAGTGAGTCATTACGTGTGACTAAAAATTACACATCTCAGTCGTCCATTATTTATTTATTTATTTATTTATATTTTTGGGGTTGTGAAGTCAGATTGTAAGCCAAATTTCTGGTCCACACTCCGGAGCAGATGATGGCGGTAATGTACCAAAGAGCTGGAAGCCAACCACCATAAAACAAGAAGAAGAAGAAGAAGTCCTCGCGAGAACACACGACAATTGAATTTGAAAACAGGCGGTAGCGTTCGGAGACGGAAATAGAGGGAAAGGTACATTTCCACGACTCATAATAATGTTATTTCTGCAGTAAAGTATATTTTTTTGCTTTATCATTCCAAAAAGATGATTTAAAGTGTCTCTCGGGACACAATAGTAATAACTAGTATATTCGTTTACGTTGCTTTCTTGCTCATCTTTCAGTGGTAGTTGGATCGAGGTGGGGCTTTGGCTAGCTAACGTTTTAATGAGACTCTAGAGACCAGGCAGCTGCCGTTAGCATTTAGTAAATACTTAGGAGGAAGTTATTGCGAGCTAAGTCTGTACTGCTGAGTGATTTAGTCTTATTCGGTTTTCATTGAAGGAAAGATGACTGCGGACAATGAAATAGACATTAAAGAGGCTTTTCAGCGCTCTCAGAAGGGCCACAACAACAAGGCAAAGCTGGTGACAAGCCTGAGGAGCCGCTACAGTAAGGTAAGCTAATTGTTGTGAAGCTATCATGTACTCTTTACAGCGTTTATTTTTCCCATGAAGTCATACCACCCTTACTCATAGTTTAAATCCATGTCTGGAATGTGTTTAGTTAAATACATTGATATATAATTTAAGAACAGTTTAAAGTTGCTCAATAAAAGAGATATTATTTTTTTCCACATTTAACCCAAAATGCTTCTTTTACTGACTTTTGCAGTGTCAAAATTTTTCAATCCTGTGGGCTGTGAATAGCATCACTCATAAGAGCATACCTTTGTGAATCAGATGTTAAAACACGGTGCCAGCCTTCATAATGCTGCTTTTCTGTGGTTCTCTGTCCAGTCATGACTGACAATTTCACATACTGTATTGCCTATTTCACCTGTATTATTTTAAACCTAATCTGTTGTTTCTCCTGCTTTGCTTCACCTGTCACCTGTTGTTGATGACATCCTCCCTCTCCTCCATCAGCTTGAGGACAAAACACTGTTCCATGAGGAGTTTGTCCACTACCTGAAGTATGCCATGATTGTCTACAAGCGTGAACCTGCAGTTGAAAATGTAATTGAGTTTGTTGCGAGGTTCGCCACGAGTTTCCAGTCTTCACCCAAGACAGAGGAGGAGGAGCAGCAGCAAGAGGAGGAGGACGACCACGACGACGAAGAAGAAGAAGCTGAGGATGAACATCCTTTTCTGAGTTACATCTTCAACTTCCTGTTGGAGGTATAAACATTATTACACAAATATATGCGGTTAGATTCTTAAGACACTGTTTGTTCTAAGTGTATTAAGGAAGAGGTCAACATTGTGACATTGTCTGCTCTTCCTCTTGTATTCCTCTGTTTCCCCCATTCTTATATCTCGCTCTGATTTCTCTCCCAAACTGTTTTGACTCTTGCATTTTCCCCTCTTCTCAGTCTCATAAAGCCAATAGCCATGCAGTGCGGTTCCGTGTGTGCCAGCTAATCAACAAGTTGCTGGGCAGTATGGCAGAGAATGCCCAGATAGACGATGACCTCTTTGATCGCATCCACCAAGCCATGCTGGTCCGTGTCACTGATAAATTCCCTAATGTGAGGATTCAGGCTGCTCTGGCCATGACGCGCCTGCAGCAGCCAAAGGATCCTGACTGTCCAACCATCAATGGTTTGTTTATTTCTATCCTACCCACATTTTTAATTTGACAGAACACACTCGATCAAATAGGAATATTATTTCATAAGTTGTGGACGACCTTTTCTAACAGTAACTATTTTTAGAATAACCTATATTTATGTTCAGCTATAAAATATTCTACTCCCTGTACATTTCTTTGGAGCAACCTCTTGATGATTAAATTCTTTGTTCTAACTGTTAATGCTCTATTTCTTTCATCTGTTTAGCGTACATGCTGATCCTGGAAAATGATAGTAACGCTGAAGTGCGACGTGCTGTTCTATCCTGCATTGCAATGTCACCTCGCACCCTGCCCAAAGTCGTCAAACGCACCCGGGACATCAAAGAGAACGTCCGCAAGCTAGCCTACCAGGTAGCCACAAATGCTGTCAAATGATTGGGTATAAATGTGTGCACACACCTGCCAAGAACATCAGCATAATAAAGTTGTCTTGATGCTCCAGTTAAAGTCCTGATTTGAGGTTTGCTTGTTTTCGGTTTAAGGTTCTGGCTGACAAGGTTCACATAAAAGCTTTGACCATCGCACAGAGAGTTATTCTACTGCAGCAGGGTCTCCATGACACCTCAGGTAATAATTTTTTCTGTGCCGTTGTGCGATACATCACATTTACACTGGCAAAACTTTGAATCAATTGCTTGTGCTTGCAGTAAGAAAACAAAATCCATAAAACCTCCAACAAACTTACATTTTATATTATCAATTAATCTGTATTATTATATTATTTGTAATGTATAGGCTATGAAATGGCCCAGCAGTCCATCATTTCCCAATGTTATTAAACAGTACAGCAGACATTCTTGTACTGGAGTAACTGGAAATGGTGTTAGTTTTTGGTGCCTTCCTTTGAAAAATGAATGAAACGATGAAACTATTATAAAAAATGGTTGCTGATCAACTGATTGTTTAATGACCGGCTGTATGTGTGTTGTAGAAGCGGTGAGGGAGGTGGTTTGTTCACGTTTGCTGCCTGCCTGGCTGCTTCGGCTGGATGGTAACGTCATAGAGATGCTCCACAGGCTGGATGTAGAGAACTGTGCCCAAACAGCTCTGGAGACACTGAAAGGCATCTTCAAAGGTACACCCAGCGAAGAGCTGCTGCAGAACAGAATGCAGCTCGACAACAGGTACACATCAAATCTAGTCTCTCTGTCTCCCAACGTATTATTAAAATTTATAAAACGTTTTGAGATGAGAAATTCTGTGTATTTTTACAACAGGAAGTTGACCCCAGTGGATTCTCTGTCCTGTGAGAATGTGCTTTACTGGAGAGCTTTGTGTGAGTTCATCAAGGCTAAAGGAGATGATGGTGAAGAAATGCTGGAGCAAGTGTTACCAGATGCTGCCTCTTATGGCGACTACCTCTACGGGTGAGATACGAAACAGAATGCACTGGATCACATTTTCTTGCAACAGGCTCTACTGCATGATTTATTATTAGAGTTAAAGGACGGGTTCTCAGTTTAATTAAACCAATATTCAGGTGCCCATATGAGCATTGAAGCGGCGTTTTCTTGTAAATATAATGCTCTTTCAATGCAATAACAGTTAGTACAGTACAGAATTCCCACTTTTTAATTCTGTTTTTAAAAGTCTGTAACTCAGGAAGTCATTTACTTCGCTTTCTGTAACACAACCTGCCAAAGCCTCAGTTTTGAATGTACACTTGCAGAGAATGAGGACTGTGGATTTTGTCCCCTATCATTACACTGGAGGAGCATCACATAGGGATCTCTTAATGTCCAGCTGAAACAGGGTCACATAAAAACCTGACTGTTTTTTAAAAATTTGATTAATTGAGCCTACGCATTAATATAATATTAAGTAGTTAAAAGAATTGCTTTGTCCTGTTCAGAATATTTTAACACAGTTGCCATAGTGGCCGTGTTGTTAGTCACGTATCTCACTGCAGGTCTGGTCTTCTCAGGAGCTCTTTCTGTGTCTGTGTGGACACCTATTGTCCACCTTAACCTGCCTAGTTGTATTAAATTGCATTCATATAAATATCTACAAAACCCTCTTTCATCTTCATTATGCATCAGTGTTGGAGCATTCTGCTGTTTGACCACCAGCCTAATGCAGTCAATGGTGTGAAATGCTCCTTAATTAAATTTGCTGTAAATGAGTGACATGTTTAACACTTATCTGCTCATAAAATACACTTATCATCTAGTCCAGTGCTGCTGCTGTAGCGTTGCATTTAATTTGATTGTGTTATTAATACTGAGTTGCACGACTTTGATTATGGTACCTGAACACAACCTAAATTTAGTCTTCGCTGTCTCTGGGTGCGTAGCCACATTATCTGTCTGCTCTGAGAGCTATTGTTATCTCTTGACTCCCGACTCCATTGTTGCAGGTATCTGAAGACGGTGCCTGTATTGTCAGAAGAACAGAGGGCCGACTTCAACCAACTGGAGCTGGTCATGACCAAGGAGTTCATCTCCCAACAGCTCATCCATCTCATCGACTGTCTAGACACCAATGAGGAGGGTGGCAGGTAAGACGTGGGAGCAGAGTCGTCACCTGGGAAAACATTGAGAGAGAAGTTGGGGAGGATGGAGAGACGACGGCTTTAAATGAGAAAAAGGCCTATTTGGTTTTGTTTGGCAAACTCCATACGTTTGTCCAGTTATCCAAATGTTATCATCAGCTTCTTGACATGTTTTTATTCAGACTTGTTATGTTGTGTGTTCTTGTAGAAAGCGCGTCTTGGCAGTCCTGCAGGAGATGTTGTCTCTTCCACAGACTCCTTCCTCCCTGGTCTCCCTTCTCACCGAGAAACTCCTCACCCTCATTCCTGATGACCACAGACGCATCCAGACTGCAAGTTACATTTTACAACAAACTTTTTCTCTGCTGTAAATTCAGTTTTCATTCTGCCCACATGTATCAGTGTCCTTCACATATTCAACTGACAGACCAGTTAGACAGAAATGAAAACAAAAAAGTTGAAATTGTAAATCAATCTATGCTGATGATGCTTGAATTAACCGTGTTATGCCACTAGATGTCTTTTGTTTGCGATGTCGCATTCATAACCAATGAGACGAATTGCTTTAAATGAGCTCGCTTTGCGTCACACAGGTGGCAGAAATCATCTCGGATGTGAGGGAGCCCATCATGGAGGCCAGTCAGCCAGTAGATGAGAATGAGAGCCGTCGACAGCAGGTCCAGGTGGGAAACACTGAAAGTCCCCGCAACAATTAGATCCAGTATTTGGAATGCTGTGGGGTATTTGACCTGCCAAGAAGAAAATCTTGGCAGGTCTGCTTCTTGTCTCCTTTCCTCAGTGGGTACAGTAATCTCTAGAGTGTTGTAACCTATCCCAGAGCCTCATCTCTTGTTGCTATTGGTGGTGCAGTTGCCCGTCTCAACAAAAACAATCCTCCGGAGAGTATTTCAGCCAAGGAATGACTTCCCTCTTCTGCGCATGTCTCCACCTCCCTTTCAGCTAGCAGAGGTAAAGGTTCGTATCTTGGAGGCCAAACATACCCTGGAGGCCTGTATCGCTGCCCAGGAGTTCAACCGTGCTGCCGAGCTGAAGGACTCCATCACAGAGCTTGAGAACCGCAGGAACCAAGTCATTCAGGAAATCGCAGAGAGTAACCTGCCGGCAGACAAGGAGGTCCGCAGTGAGAAGGTACAAAACGCAGCAAGCACCACCACCGTGTATTAATAGATGTCGTTGAATATAACTTACCAAGTATAGTTCAGAGATGCTTTTGTTCTTGTAAGATAAAATGTGAAGGAAAAGGCCTTTACATGTGTATTCTTTAATTTTTTTTCAGAATGACCCGGAGACACTTCTTAGGTGTCTAACAATGTGTGCAGAATTGCTGAAGCAGATGAGCATCAAGACGAGAATAGGTCCAACAATAAGCGCCTTAATGTCCTCACTGGTATAAACCCTCACACCACACACATCATATATTTTACTGATCTTACTGTAGATGCACAGATCATAAGCTGCAGCTCAATCTTTTATAAATCAGGATTATCACCACCAAGTGGATCATTTTACGTTATTTCACTTGCATTTTTAACTTTGTGCCAGCTTGTCTCTCAGGCCTCAACCTCCGACAATCATAATAATTTATTTCGATGATGTCAAAAAGCCTTTTTTTTAACCTGCTGATCAAACCTTTAAATCATCTGTTAGTTTACATCGTGTCATGTTACAGATGTTTGAAGTAAAAACCTGGCTGATGTCACTGCTTTTCCTCAATCTCTGTTAGATTCTGCCCAGTATAGCGAATGCTCACCCTGCTGTTCGTAATATGGCCGTGGTGTGTCTGGGGACATGCACTCTCCACAGCAAGGAGCTGGCTAAAACGCACATGGTTCTGCTGCTACAGGTGAATGTCATAATCACTTCTTTCTTTTTTTTTTGTTCCACCTAAAATTCAAGTACGTTTGAGGTTTCTGCTTCTGGGACTTACGCTACTCCAAAACAATGGAGGTAAATGAAATTGTGATACTTAAGACATTTAAAACTTACATTTATTAACAAGTCTTTCTGGAAACAACGCCCTAAAAATGACTTCTTTTTTTTTGTCTGTGGTAAATAAAAACCCAAGCCTGCATGACTAGACACCACTTAAGGTTAACAGGACAATAATTGTAGTGTACTTTTGCTTTACCAACCCTAAAACACAGGCATGGATCATGTGTGTGTGTTTTCAGATTTCCCACTTGGACGAGGTAAAGATCCGTATCAGCGCTCTGCGGGCCATCATCGACCTGCTGTTGCTGTTCGGTTTCCAGCTGCTCTCTGAAGCAGCTGGCCCTGACACAGCTGTGCCCTCCCAGTCACCGGACACACAGGAGGAGAATTCAGCCGTGGCTGAAGAGAAGGGAGACGCACCTGAGGACGGAGCACAGAGTATACTTGTGATGCTGTCAGAGTTCCTAGACAGTGAGGTGAGGGTGAAGTATTTTCTTCATGCTGAAGCAGAAGCTGAAGCCGAAGCTGAAGCCAGTTATTATTGAGTTTTCTGTGCGTTCAACATTTCCAGGTGTCTGACCTCCGTACAGAGACGGCAGAGGGCCTGGCCAAACTAATGTACACCGGACGCATCACTAGTGCCAAGATGTTCTCCCGTCTGGTGCTGCTGTGGTACAACCCTGTCACTGAGGACGACACCCGGCTACGGCACTGCCTCGGCGTCTTCTTCCAGCTCTACGCCCGCGAGAGCAGGTCACACATGCACACATTCACAAGCAATCAATGTGCTATATCTTATTTATATTTATTTATTACAACTATGTATGATTACCTGCCTAGGTTATATGTTGTATAAACTCGTTTGGACTGCATCTTTGCGTGCATTAGGGTCCACCAGGAGGTCGTGGAGGAGAGTTTCCTGCCAAGTGTTCGGACTCTCATGAATGCCCCGGCCACCTCTCCACTAGCTGAGGTGGATATTAACAATGTAATCGAGCTGCTTGTGGAGCTGACCCGTCCAAGTGCACTTATTAAGCCCTCAACTAACACCGAGGTAATAATCATCACTGATCAATCTGACTCTGAAAAGTGTGTTTTTATTGGTCCTCTGGAGATTTCTCCATGTTGCTTTCTTCCCACAAATACATACTTATTTCTTTGTCGCAGATGAAGTCAGAAAATTGTCTTGAATGCTCAGTGAGGTGAAAACAAATTAAATTCATACAATGCTTATGTCTTTAGGAGGTGTGTGTCCATGACTACTTGGCAGTGCGCATGTGTGGGGAGATGCTTAAGGACCCAACGGCCCCTGAGGTTCGTCTCTATGCCAAGACTCTGAGCAACCTGGAGCTCAGCAGAGACGAGACGGTCAGGAAGGACCTGCAGACGCTGCTGCAGCAGCTTGTACAGGTACATACAGACTCAACACCACCCAACAGGCCCACAGTCATGCTAGCAGCTCTGTGAGGCACAGCCATACTTTAAGCTGAATGGCAACATCACTTTCCTACAATGCTGAAACAAGTTTGATGTTTACAGTATTCACCATTCATTTAGATGAGCAGCATGCTACCATTTGCAAACCACCAGCCAACACAAAGTACAGCTGAGGCTGATGGGAATGTAATTAGTTTTGTTTAAAAGTATTCCACAAATTGAAGTTTTGACGGTGGAGCCAGATGACAGGTAAGGGGTTCTTCCTGAAGGGAAATCAAGTCCACCCAATAATTTGTAGAGACATTTCAATGAAACCCACAAATGTTGACCTTGTGTTGACCTTTTATTTTCACTTCCACTCATTCCATTCCTCTGTCCTCAGGTGGTGAAGGATCGCGTCTGTCTCCGCGCTCTGGAGAAGATGATTTATCAGTTGATGGACTCAAAAGAACAGGCTGAGCTCTTGAACGCCACCGCACTGCAACCGTTGGACGTCAACGCAGACGGTACACATGCAAACAGAGTAACAGCCTGTGAAAGGCCACCTCACATTCAGCTGAGCATGTGTAGCAAATGTTACCTTCTCAGTGTCTCACTAGATTTGTTCTCCTCCAATAAAGGATCATGTCTCATTACCAGAATGTTGAGAAGTGGATTAAAAATGCCTTACTCCATTAGGCCTGCCTACTGGGTGCAGAGAGGCACTGCAAAAATATGAATTTCTGTCTGCCATGTTTCCACAGAGGCTGTAACAGAAGATGTAACAAAATCTGCCAAGAGGGCCAAAAGAGGTGATGCAGGTTCCCGATACTCTTGGGAAACTACACTTGTACAGAGTGGCACTATATCTTTAGAGCTTCTTTTTTTTTGTCTACCTGTATCAGTTGACTTGGAATCATGAAGTAACCTGATTGTGTGTGTGTGTCTGTGTGTGTGTGCGCGTGCAGGTCAGAGAAAAGTGTGCGCAGCCAAAGGAAGCAAAAAGCCAGGCAGGAGGGCAGAGTCCTCAGAGGAGAGGTGAGTGTTTTAACTACGTCTGTCATTGTATACCGATGTGCATGCTTTGGCACCATCACCATAGTTTCTCATTTTCATTTATTCTTTTTGTTACAGCGATGGTGAAAATGTTCCACAGGCAGCTTCTGTGATGCGTCCTTCACGGAGGGCCAAGACTGCAGCGCTCGAGAAGACCAAGCTGGACCTCAACACCCTCATTAACCAGGAGGCCAGTGTGTCATAGAAATCAGGTTATGTGGAGTTAATGCAAAGATGGGTAATGACATTAGTTACTTTTAACTAGTGTTCCAGTTCAGCTACAAACTTTTGTATCCAAAATTCACTTCTTTAAAGTACTATTCATGCTATTAAATGTAACTGAACTTGCTAAATCTTACTTGCACCTAAAAATGGGCTCACCTCTATGTGAAGTCATATTTCCTTTGTTTCTCAGTTTAAAGTTCATTTTAATCATTAAAGTGGAATCTGTCGACAGATCCTGACCTTGTTTTGGCTCATTATGGTTGGTTTAGTGAGTTCTTTCTTTCTCAGGTTTTATTTGAAGGAAAGGACAACTTCAACATGTTAAAATCATGTTATCAGGTAATGCTGAATGTCATCTTGTTCAGTAAAGGGTTCTTACTTTACTCAATGAAATCTATGTTTGTTTTGTTTTTTTGTGTACAATGAATCACTCACTGGTTATTTCAAAAGATTCTTTATTGTTCCGATCACAGATACGTCTTTGCTGTATCTGTGATGGAAAGTATAAAAACACAATAGAGAAAATATACAACAGATATTTAGCACCAGGTTTTTCAACAGAGAGCTGATGGTTATAACAAGACTGAGCCACCTCACGTCTATCATGTTGAAATGACAACCAGTGACAAACATACAAGGGTGGTCCGACACAAAACACACTACAGGCATAAGTTTTGACCTACAGCCAGGAAACTTTAGAGGGCAGGAAAATGATTTTGATCCAAGATTAGTGTTTTATCGATCATCTATCAGGCCTGGTCATACGATTGATAAGCAAAGGAACGGTAGGCCTAGCGGAGCCCCAAGCGGAGGTAGGCATTTCTCGCTGCAACTTCGGAAAAACAAATTCTAAGGAAGCCTTACAACACATTTCACCTGTATTTAAACAGTAAATAATGCTAGTACATTTATTATATCAAATAAAATTATTTAATGCTGTTCCAACAATTAAGGACCTTATTTTTCTGCTTCATTCAGAGGAACAAACCAGGTGGGGGAAAAAAAGTTTGTATAGGAATATCCTTTAAAATCACATTACATGGCTATGAAGACAATTGAAGTAACATCCCAGGCCATCGGTACTTGTGTACATCCATTCGTCTGTCAGCAATAAAATAATTACATACTGATAAATCATCTGGGTTTGTATTGCACCAAATATATCATCTAGTTTTACAGTAGGGTTTGGTAATGGGACATGGATGTGCAAAATATGGGAGGAATCTGTGTAGTGGGATTAATAATCTCAGATGAAATAGTGCAAGAAGTAGATCTAACACCAACATACAGTACATGCTTTGGGTGAAAACAAGACAATCACATAAAGATAAATGAATTAAGACGAATCCCGCAAACCAATATATTAATTAGAATCTACTGTCTAAAAACAAAATGCCATTTTCGTCATCATTTCACATATAAGTCTGCGTTTTGTGGGTTTTGGGCTTGAATATATCATTTAGAACATTTATGTTTGAGCTCAACGGAGTTTGGTTCTTCAAGGTTTAAGACTTGAAATTATTAAAAATTCTTGAAATGAAATAATGGCATAAGCATAATTGCTTTTTATGTTCAATGCACTATTGTGGAGATGGGGCCCATGCAGTGATTGGATGAAGACGGGGCGTGGCTAATAAAAACATATTCCTTCATTTGAACCAGGTTTTTGGCTACTGCTCTACAAGAGTGACTGAAGCATCAAAGAAAATTAATAAATTACCATTTTGGAATTTTTACAATGCCAAAGAAACTGAAAATAAATAATTTCTTATAATGTAGGGTTGTACATTTTTACGGTGGAGACAATAACTTAAAGCACTAAAACTTGTTACTGGTTTCAGGTTGAGATTTCAAGAAAAATGTTACTGTCTGGGGAAAAATGATGGCCTTGATGAGGTATGTTTTGGGGGAGATATCACTGTCTTTATGCAGCCAATCTTTTTCTTTCCTTCCAATACAGCCACTCTGACATGGCTCAATATATAAGCACTTATCCCATTAAAACTCTGTTCAAAGCAATGTTTTGATCAACTATACACGTACAGAAAGAAAAAGGCAAGTTGACGGTAAAAAAAAAAAACACATGAAAAAAACTCAAACATTCTGTACATTTATATCCATGGATAAAAAGTGCAACAACAAGCTTTTGTTAAGTTAGACTGCTACATAATTGCTGAGTGTAAGACCGAACCATAGTGAGATGGTCAGTCTACGTGGTCAGCTCAATGTCCAAAGGCACCACATTAACCACAGTCTCTATCCAAGGTGAGAGGAGGCCTCATGCTTCATTTAGTTTTCTGTCAAAAAAAAGAAGAAGCACAAGTTGATTTTGTGGTGATTTGAAAATGAAGCTTAATAACAGTTGATGTGATAAGTGATATTATAAAATAAAAGAAGCAAAATAGTTACCAAACACAAAGTCGCACCACCTCGGCCCGGTTAGACCCCTCATTCGCGATTGTCTCAACATTTTCGCTGGTGGTGGCTGTGGTGGTTCAGTAGACAAAACCCCAGGACTTTTGTATTTGCCTTTCTGTCTCCCCATTGGCATCTCATACCGCTGCTGGACAGATTTAGGTGCAGAACTTGCTAGCTCGTTTGAGGCAGTCCCATTCATGCTCCCTTTCCTTTTAGTTTTCACAGCTTTAACAACTTCTACTAGTTTTCTCTCCCTACTGGCAAAGACGTATGTGGAAGGCGACCCATCATCCAGTGTGACAGTACAGGAGTCCCACTCCTCTTCTGTTGATTCATTGTGTGGAGAGTTGATTTTCCTCAGAAACACTCGGCATTCCTTCAGAGTCTCCGGACTCCATGCTTTAGAGCAGAGGTTCTGCTCTTTGGGACCATCCATAGGCTCCTGAGTTTGGTTAACAGAACTGGTGGCAAAACTGTTCCTCAAACAGTCAGATAACTGATATTTCGCTGATCTGCGTAACGCTTTACATTTTGGATATAATCTCACTACATGTGCATTTGAATAACTTGTAGCTACTTTAACATTTTTCTTATTCCTCTGCCTCTTTTGCTGCCTCTCCCTTTCTTTCCGGTTTAGGAACCTTGTCCTTGCTCTGAAAAGAGTGGCCCGGTATTTGCCAAATACTCTTCTTCTCTTCCTTTGGGCTCCTCGATTGCATTCGACTGTTGCAATCCGGGGACCGAAAAGTTGTCGCCTAAAATTGGGTGTTGTTAGAGGTGCCTCATTCCTCTCTCTCAACCTTTTTTGAGCCTGATGGTTTTGCAGAGGACTTTTTGGCACGATTTTGGCAAATTTCTTGATGTGTTTGCGGAGTCGCTCTGCCTGAGGACTGTGGCAAACATTTTTTTTATTGGTAGAACGAGGGAAGTGCATAAGTTCATAAGGATTGCGTGAGCTTGCCTTCTTGACAATAGCCAGAGACTGTGTCTCTGTGGTCTGCATAAACCAGGAGCAGAGCTGCTGCATGCTACATGACCTTGGTTTGTTAGGAGAACAGTCAAACAGCGATCGAACCACAGAGGAATGCTTTGACTTCCGGTTGCCTTTCGCGCTGAGAGCAATTTCTTTTTCTTGCTTCTCCACAGTGTCAGATACCCAGGTGTCAGAGATGAGTCGTATTCGCCTGGCAAGCTCCAAGTTCATAGTCTTTTGCTCGGTTGATACTGCCCACCACTTTAGCGTCTCTTTTGGAGAAAAGATGGAGTCCACAGACAGTCCTGCCACTCTGCTCAGGTCCTGAGAGATATTCTTCCTCTCTTTTCCACAGAGCTGTCTTTTCCCCCCTGAGGTTTCTGCACTACTCTGTTGCTCCACCTGTCTCCTTTGATTGCTGGCCTTGTTCAGCAGAAGTTGTTTGGAGCGCCGCAGCAGAGCATTACTGTGGCTGTATGATCGAGAGGTGGAGGTTGCAACAGCATACAGAAAGTGGACCGAGGGCTTTCTCACTCTCATTGAGTGACGCACTGCAACAGTCTCATTTGGCAGCTTGTCTTCATTTTCATCCTTTGTTTCAATCCCTTCCTCTGTTAGACTGATTTTGCTTGTTGATTGACGACTGATTGTCCCAGGCTCTTTAGCAGATTTTAATTCTGTCGGAAGTACTTTCTTATGAATCAATGTTTCAGGAGACTGCCGTGTATCCGTATTTATCTGAATTTTACGTTGCTGAGGTGACATCGTGGTTACTGTAACAGAGATTCCAGAGATTTTAACTTTAGCAGGTCTACCTGGTTTCCTTGAGGGTACGGTACCATCTTGTTTCTGACATTTGATACTACTGCAAGGTTGAGGAGCAGACTCTTTCAGACGGCTGACAAAATTTAATTCCTCTGATAATTCTGTTGAGGTTGTTTTGATACTACCTGAGTTGATGTTAGAGTTGTGCATTAAAATGCCCAAACCACTTTTAAGGCCCACTGCTTGCAAAGCAGGATGGAACTCTGTTTGCAGCTGGTCACACCCCTCAGACACTGTTCGTTTATTTCTCCTTGAACGGCCATACACCACTGTTATTTTGAGATTCTTGTTCACGTTCTCCTTAACATCAGACTGCATATCAGATTTTCCTTTCACCGCATTTGCCCCCATAACTGAATCCACAGCTTTTTGCTTGCGTGGTCGACCAATTGGCCTCTTTACTTTTTGCTCCAGCTGCGGTCCCAGCTTCTTTGGCCGTCCTGGGCGCCTTTTTGGAGGAGTGGTTTCATGGAGAGATAGTAAGCCACCTGGTGATCTCTGGCTCTCAGTTGCAGCTGCACGCTTTGTTGGAGTACCTTCGCCTGACCTTCTGGAGCTTGTTTTAGGCGATGACGAAGCTGACTTTGGTGAGGAGACAGACTTGGCTGGTGAAGAAGACTTCCTTGGCGAAGAAGCTGACTTGGGTGTTGAGGAGGCTGACTTGAATGGTGATGAAGCAGACTTGGGTGGTGATGAAGCAGACTTTGGTGTTGAGGATGACTTAGGTGGTAATGAAGCAGACTTGGGTGTTGAGGAGGCAGACTTGGGTGGTGAGGAGGATGACTTAGGTGGTGATGAAGCAGACTTGGGTGGTGATGAAGCAGACTTGGGTGTTGAGGAGGCAGACTTGGGTGGTGATGAAGCCGACTTGGGTGTTGAGGAGGCAGACTTGGGGGATGAACAAGCAGATCTTGCAGGTGAGGTAGCAGACTTTAGTGGTGAAGAAATAGATTGAATGTTCTGGGCTTTTTGTTTCATAAGTATCGCTGACCATGAAGACTCTTCACATGGGTCAAAGGGTTCCTCTGCTTCTCCACTAGAACCACTGCCTGCTGATTTGAGACTGTATCGGACTCCTTCCTTATCCTTTACTTGTGATACAAACATGAGCTTAATTGGACTGGTGTACAGGACTTGGGAATTGGGTGGGCTCTCAACACAGGTAACAGACTTGGTGGCATCGAACTTTGTTGTGTTTTGGGGAGTTACTGAAGTGGTCTTTAAGTCAGGTAATCTTTTACGAGATGATCGCGTGTATCCAAAGGACTTGGCACCACAATTGCTGCCATCCGTCCCTTTGTCTGAGCTGTATTTTTTTGGACTCTCCTCTTTAACAGCAACATTTAGTGACAATTTGTGGTTTGTGGAAAGACTGTTTGACTTGTCATTAGGTGAAGGTCCACATTCTTCTCTGTGTGTTGATTTAGGTAAAGGTAAGGTAAACTTCAATGCGTGCTCAGGTGAGGACGACAGAGGGGTTTCACTACTTGATTCAAACTGAGTGTCATTACCATCTGGATTTTGGGTTATGGCATCAAGGGTGCTAGATGTCGATGCCTTGTCGTTTTCTGTTGTCTGGTTAAAGATGTTTTCAGAGAAACATGCAACAAAGAACATCTTCCTGGGCTCTGTGACATAAGAGGAGAACCGTTGTGGAGGAACGATATTTCTCCTAGATCTCCTTGCCTCCATGGAGTGGTGTGACTGACATTTCTGCTCCTCTCTAAGAGGACAATGGTAATCTTTACTTTCACCCGCAGTATTGTCTCTGTCAGAAATTTGGACGGATGGAGCTTCATCATTATTCCCATCACTTCGGGCTGTAATACTGTTACTCGTACCATCTTTACAGGTCCCACCACACTGTTTTGCAGAGGTTGCAGTCACCGTTATCTCCTGTGTTTGTACACTGTCACCCTTTGAGTCTTGTTTGAAATACTTGCTCTGCAGCTTAGGGGCAAGTAAGTGAGTGCCTGACGGAAGAAGATATTTTTCCTCATTGGATATCAATTTTTCTTTCTCCTCTGCTTTAATGAACCGAACCTTTTCTGTTACTGTAACTGTCTGTATCTCCTCTTTTATTTGATCCCGGTTGCTTTCTGTAGTGAGACTGTTCAGTGGTCCCTCCATGACTCTATGATTCTCTACAGGTTCCACATCTACCCCCATTTCTCTTTTAGACTCTGATGAAGTGTTAAACGCAGTTGCATTAACATTTTCATATTTCAATTTTGCCCTCTTTGCTAGTGGCATCTTTCTCTTACTGTGAGACTGGTCAAACATGGCAAGCTCCCGTTTGATTTGTAATGTATGCCTTCTAGTTGAAACATCGTTAGCAGGTGTGGCCATCGCAGCAATGACTTCTTGACGACGACGGGAGCGGGTATTGGGCGATTTGGGCTCTTTGCTATCATGGCGATTGAATAGTTCACTCAGATTATAGTCACTGGCACTTCCAGTATGAAGCACTGTGGTGATGATTTCAGTCAAATGGGCATCAGCATGAAACTCTAAATTCTGACTGGTTGAGGGAGACTGTAGTGGCTCCTTTTCAGAGATGTAAACAGTTGTGGAAGCCGGAGGTGGGTCTTTCTCTATAGGTCTGATTGTCTCCAGTTTCTCACTGAAACGATTCATGACATCTTGAAGTAAAGTCCCACTTGGGTTCGGCTCTGCACAACTACTTCTTGGGGTCCTACACTCTCGCTCCTCTTCTGTAGCTGTATCCATATCTGCTTCCTGGTGACTCACGTTCACAAGACCATCTTTAATCATTAGGTCAGCTTCCTCCTCTTGTCTGTGGTGAAGGAGGGAGGGTGGCTTTTCATTAGTTTTCTTGTTGATGTCTGAGGGGATAGGGGACAGAGGTGGAGGAGAGGGGCTCTGCTCTCTCTTCAGAACAGGAAAAGGAGGATCCCCGTCTCCAACCACTCTTTCTATTGTCTTTGTGACCTGCGTCATACAAGCATGGTTTGAATAACAGGGACAAGAATGCAGGTTGTGTTGGTTACAGCAGATCAACGAGGAACGGCATAAACTAGAAGGAGTGCACAGCGAAGGGGTTGAACACACTACGTTGTTGGTGCAACCTACAGCCAGGCTTTGGCAGGAAATGTAGTGCAACCTCTTGGGGCAAAGAACAGAGTAGGTTTCCATCCTGGACCTCTGCAAACAGCAGTAGCTTGAGCCCCGAGGAGCTTCACCTTTACAGTTTGTTAAAGGGTAGTGATGGATGCTACAATTTGACTTGCAGTCTCCTGGATGATACATTGTGCTGCCATGACCTTGAAGATCACAATCAGTTAAAGGGTAGTACAGACTGCTATTATGAGCTTTACATTCACTAAATGGGACTGCATTAGGGGCAACATTACCCTGTGAGTTCACACCACAGTGACAGCAGTGAGATTCCATTTTGGTTACAGGTCTGTGATTAAGGACCAACAGCAATTTTTCCTGATGTGCCAGCTTCAGGATCTGGTATAGTAAGGAACTGTGTGATGGGCAGAGTGAGCTGAGGACAGCATCCAACGCAGAGCTCTGATGACACTTATTCTCTCGCTGTTCCAGGTCTCCTAAATCTTCCCCAAGTGATGGTGGCAGGGAGCTAGATGCAAAAATAACAAGATTGTAAGTTTTATTCATAGTACAGTTTAAAACAACAAACAAATAAGTACACTAAAAGAGTCTGGTTATGTTTTAAGTAACACTATTATAGACTTTATATGAATCAATCATCGTCTGGTGTATCATTTCCATTTAACCCATCCATGTTTTTTTCTGACTTTAGCAGCAGCACCAAAATTACATCAGATAGCAATTTATCGTATCAAATGTACCTACTGAACAAAGTTGTTATATAGAGCCTATCAAATATTTTTTAGTTTTTATTTCTGTATTATAAATGCTGTTTACGCACTAGCTAAAAACTGACCACATTGTTGAAAGAAATGATGGGCATCCACTACTAATGAAATCCGTGCTAAAAAAATATGAAATGAGAAGAAAATTTTTGCCTTTTGCTTTACACATAGCCACTTTTATGCAAGTATTCTCTTAACTCAATTAAAATGCTTGGGTTAACCTAAATAAATTGATTACTGTATTCTAGTCCTGATTACAGTTCATAGGTTTTGTCAAACCAGCATAAAAACACAGTTTAATACAATAAGAAACCAACATAAAAAAATTGCTCTAGTAAACTTTTCATTATCTACAAAACCCTGAAAGAAATCATTATGTTAATAAAATTGCAAAAGGGAATTGATTAGAGAAATGTTTTATTGATGAGTTGCTGAAGGCAAATGATAACATTCTGCTAAAAAGCAGAAGGAACGATTGTAGAAACGCTTAAACAGAAATGTTTCTTTTCAACAGCACTTTTCACCAACAGCTAAAAAATCAACTAAATCAACTGACAGTTGAATTAGGGCCTGTGAATGATTTAAATAACATTAAAAATGCTTGTTTGGCAATAGATAGTATTTCAAGCAATTTAAGTACTGTATGAGTCAAGAGCTCTTCAACAGGACTATAAGTGAGTTACATTCTGTAGTGTTACTGTTGAATTTGCTATAAACAACTTATTTTAAAAAAATCACTTAAATAATTTCATTTTAACATAAGCACAAAACAACCACAATAGTCAGGGGTGAATAAATTATATAAGCTAACAATTAAAAGCGTTCATGCAGTTGTAGCGATACACATTTCACGTTGCATTTAAGTGTCTCATTACAAAAGAACTACAACAATCAAACTGCTCAAATCACAGTTCAGAAGCACAATCAATAAATAAATAATTATGCAGCAACGACACAAAACAGATTTGGACAATAAAATGTTTCATAGAAATCATAGTGCAATAATTGATTTATGCATAAATAGCAGATATATGTTGTTTCAAAATTTGCCTGCAGTTCAGTCCAAAAATATAATAAATGCCTTAAGCTCCATTTTAAAACAAGCCCAGGTGTGTTCCCAGAATACTGTATACTGCAATTACACGTACAATGAAATAACTATCTTTTACTTTTTAAGGTGTTTAGGCTTGTTTACACACTGGCCCTTTGTTATAAATCACAGATACTTCCCAGAGTGGAGACATCATGCTGCACTATGCTGTAGTCCCAGACACAGGCACTGTACACTGTTATGAGTGGAGACATTCAGGAGACATCTGTATTAAGCTAAAAAGGTCAGAGTACCAACCAATCAGAGCAAAAAAGCTTAAAAAAAATAAGTAGCATTACAATTAGTCTTAAGATTACAAAACACGCACATAAATATAACCAACAGGAACGAATACTTGCACCTCCGTGGTGCAGTCTAATAACATGGCAGATCTGCAAATGCCAAAGGTCATGATTGAAACAATTTTAAAAGAATCTTTATAACTTCACTAAACAGCCATAAACTATAATAATTAAAGTTGAACTGTTGCTGATGGTAATATATTTACACTTAGGTGTTATTCCTTGACAGACAAACAGTTTTCCTAAGATAATAAGAGCTCATAGCCCAACCTGACTCTGGGCTATATGCAGATAAAGTTCAGAGGTATATGTGGCAACGAGGTTAGAGACAGAGAGAGAGAGGGAGGGAAAGAGACAGAGAGGGGCTGACATCACAGCAAAAAAACTCTAAGCAGCTTTGTGTGGATAACCCTGAACTGCTGCTTTGGTAGAAGCACTGTTAATGGAAATAGGCCCATCTCACAGACAGACATGAGTGTAGACGCCACATTTAACATTTCCCCCAGACACAGACAAAGAAGTCTGTAAGCCCTGCATTGAATCAAGTCATTGTTACATTGCCGACTCACCAGAAGCCACTGTCACGTTCTAGGAGCCTACACAATCAACCACCAGTGACATTTAACCCGATCCATACGATAAATTTGGGTTGAAATGAGCTTTGTTGTACCTACGCTTCTTTGTGCCAGGGAAACGGTCCAGTCACGTAACATTTTAAGCAGCAGTCATGTATGAGGTTTACAGTAAAGTTGTGTTTCCACTGCATGGCACAGTCCTGATCTATCAGGTGCGTTTCTCAATTTTTGTTTTCTAGTACAGACAGGGTATTGGCTCAGGTACTATACATAAGTCGTGGCGTACCATGCAGTGAAAACATGGCATAATACAGCTACAGTTGCAGAATTAGTAAGTATATATAATGATAAAAGAACATCTTTCACAAACAGTACACATACACAAGAACATACATTTTCAAAGCTTATCAGTGCACATTTTTAAAACATGCTGCACAGTTGCATTCCAACTACACTCAATACAATGTTCAGACTAGCTTGCACAAATAGGGGAAAACTACATGGACACAACATGGCTTTCTTAAGCTAATCTCTTCAACAAAAAACTCATAATGAAGATGTAGCCACCACAACAGTTTGTACTGTACAATCTCCCTGTTTGTAGAGGTGTCTACCATTAGCAATGAGTTTTTAATCTGTTATCATGGCTCTAAGTCACTTCAGTAGCCTGGGTGAAATACCCAGAGAGAGATAGAAAGCTGCAAATGACAATCATCAATGCTCCATTAACGAAGAGCTTTAAGAATTGAATCAAACCTGAATAACCTAATAACCTAACAGCTCGCAAACATGAGAGTCACACTTTATTTCTTAGCTCTACTTGTGATTTTCATACTTGATCCTGGGCACCCTGATGGACAACAACCAATATCCATTTTTCTCCTTGAAGAAAAACCAAACTATGTGAATCTGAAAATAAAATCGAGAACTTCCTGAAGCTCTTAAAGGATTATACTGGTGTTATTTTATCTTATTACTAACAAATCTCCAAACAAGACCAACACCAACATCCGACTTAACCTTAAAAGGATAATCTTTTTAACCACAGAGCGATACAGTTGTGCTATAGAAATCCTTTGTTATTTAGAACAGTTGTTATTAAAGTGGGGTCAAGGGAACCCCAGGGGTCCTTGAGGGGGTTCCAGAGGGTCCCCAACAAACCAGAGAATTATTTTTTCATTATAATTCAATCCATGAATAAATCTAAATTACTATCCGATGGCAGACCCTGGGACAACATGTTATGAGGGGTCTGTCATCTTATTCGTGCCAATTTAAGGGTCCTCGTTGTGAAAAGGTTTGGGAACCACTGATCTAAAAATGCACAACCAAAAATAACCAAATATTATAATAAGACAAAAATAAAGCTTCTGTAATACATTTTGTGCAGACAGTGTGCACATTTGCTGTTTTTCCATAAAAATAAAATTAAAAACTAGGCCACTGAGAATTTCAATATATGTTTTGGCCAGACAGACAATGCACACTAGTAGGATAAAATTAATTTTTAGTTTCAGTATTTTCAACAACTGTATTAGTTGATATTAGTAAATAGATAAAATAATGCAAGCCTCATCCTTTAAGGTCTTTACTGGTTTAGCAACAAAAACGGTTAACCTCGTAGCTGCTTTAATCAGAGCTCAGGACTAAGCTTGAGAAATACAGCAAAAAGTATGACTATCACATTACAGACATAGTTAAAAGACCTGAATATCTATATCCATATATGTTGTAAAGGCATGTGTTGTGTTTTAACAAGTGTCTCCAGAAAACATTTATCTTGTCTTGTAAGAGGTGAAGAGTTCAAGTGTTAAGGAGGTTTGAAGGTGTTTCGTGGTCTAGAACCTCTTTGCGTCAGCAGCTGAGGCGTTAGTCCCTGAGTTAGTGGAACCGGTGATGGTACCAGAAATAGACCAGTTGGAATTGGATGAAAGATAGCTGGCAGATTTCTTCTTGGGCGGATTCTTCAATGTACCAGTACGCTCTTTGACTTTGTATTCCAGTGTGCTATGGGGCACCCCATAAACCCCCTGGGCCTTTGACACACTCATGCGACCTGCCATCACCATGGTGATGGCCTCTTCCAGCAGGTCGTGGTCGTACTGACGGTATCTCCCACGTTTCTTTCTTGGCTGCTTGTCTTTATCCCGGGCGCCTGATCCGTCTTCTGAATCATCTAGGGAGGAAGCCCGTGGTCCCAAGCGATGAGGGGACTGATTGGCAACGCCCTGACAGCCATGTGGTAAGAAAGGAGATCTAAGTTTGAAGAGACAAGAAGGTCTAGCACTAGTGGTCGATGAACTGGCAGTGGCTTCAGCTGATGAGGTTCGATGATAAAGGCTTTCAGCCACACTGCAATTCTCTGCTGGGAGTGATCTGTTATGGTCAGACATGGAACGGACCTGAGGAATACGCAGGGGCGTGGGTGGCTCCAGACAGGGAGTGGGGCTTGATGAAGGCTGGAGAGCATCCCTGAGCTGAGGAAAACAGTAGGAGAAGGTTTTTTGTAGACCTTTTGGCTGATACAAGGAAAGAGAGGATGAAGGGAAACTCAAGTCTCCATTCTCCTCTGCAGCTCCTCCAATTTCTGCCCGCTCTGCCCACGCTGCCACTTTCTGCAGGACGAGGCGGGCTTCGCCCCCCAGCATTGATGACATCACATTGTACGATGTCACTTCATCCTGGACATCGCTGCTTCCCGCTTCAAGTTGATGTGGCATTCCAGGCTTTCCATCAGCCCAGCGGTCCAGACTTTGCCTTAGGGTGTGGAGAGGTATTCCGTAAAGCAATGCAGCCCGCTGTTCCTGCAGCCTTCCCGAACGAATGTCCTTCAAGGCCTTGGACAGCAACCCCTCAGACAGCTCCAAGCTCCTCTCAGTGTACTCCTCCTTCTGCCTGCACTGCCTCCTAGGGATGGGAGGACCAAACAGCAGGGTCAGGATGGAGGTGATGGAGAGGGGTTGATTGTGGCATATGTGACAGAGGGGCTGCAGAGCGAGGGGTCCACTCCTTTATGCCTTGTGTTGGTAACATCACTGCGACTGTTATGTTTCATGCCTGTCTGTTCTCAGTCTGTTGCTGTGTGTTTCTCATGCACACACATTTCTTTGTGTGTGACAAAGCCTCTTCACGTCCAGGTGGGACAGTCTGTGAATGGCTGGGGTTACTTTGGTGCTCACGCACAACCCCTGTAGTTTTCTGATATCCTTCAGTGAGAGTCCTAAATGCTTGAAGGTTGAGTAATCAAACTCATCTTTACTGGGTCAATAAAAATGGAGGTAAAATCCTTGTGAGGTACTGCAATGCTCTCCTCACTGTACAATCATGAGCTGTAGGCAAATGTTATAATACGGTGCGATTGCTGTGACGTTACCGCTCAAGAGATAAAAGAGTCAACCCCAAAGAACCAAAGTACAAAAAAAAAAAAACTCTTCATGACTACCAATGACCTGACCCAACAATAAAGGAGTATCCAATACCATTCAGGACAGAGAGGTGTTTACTAGTTGATTTAAATTAAGCAGCACTAGTAAAAAATGACAGTAACACAGTATTTGAGGCTAACATCCACTCTTTACCATGCTTTACAGCTATAAGGAAACAAAGTAGGAAATAGTGTGGAGCTAAATAAAAATATGCTAAATTAAGTTTCAGTTATAGTGTGTCTGGATAAAAACGCCTTAGCCATGTAAATGTTTTATTGTATTTAAGAAGAACCTAAGTTTTAATCCATGGTCGTGATAACCTTTGCTCTTATATTTTACCACAAGACTGAATACACTAAAACTTTAAAGAAATAGGAAAACCAAGAAAAGAAAAGTCCTTACCCTGAGGCTTTATTAGATGAGGATGTTGATGACGTTACGGAGCAGGCAGAGTTCCTGTTGGAGAGGTCGAGCACGCCATCTGTTACAAGAATTAGTTTAAACTGGTTAGGGTACTTAAAACTTTGGAGGCTGGAAAAAAAATGACTGGCTTTGAATTGACAATATGCTCACTTGTTTTCCTACCTGGTTCACTTTCACTCTCTTTCTCCTCCTGGTTTCGGCTGACTGTGAGGTCTAGAGGGGCGTCTGATGTGTCTGATAATGGTGATGAGGTCCTTGTTGTAGCACCATTTGTACTGGTGTGGAGCAGGCACTTGGACACGTACTCCAAGGCAAACTGACGGATCATCTTCATCATCAGCTCTTGGGCAACCAGGGGGATGTTGGAATCACAGCCAAGGGGCACATCTAATGAAGGCACAGATGCAGACAGTAGTTTAAACACGAGTCATCTGAAGATGACATATCCCCCCCCTGACCCCCACAAAACATTGGACCACAAATTAATTAGTATATGACATGTCCTCCATTCCTTTGGTGAGTATAGACTGATGTATATTGTTTTGGATATATGCTATGGAGATGACAAACCTTCAGAAAAACCTTAAATTCATCTTTACATGGAAAACTCAAAGAAGAAAATTTGTCGAAAAATCTAAATATTAAAAGGCAGAACTACTAATCATGGTTAATTTATGTGTAAGGGTTAGTAACACAAGAATTTATAATATAAGAGATATGCTCTGGACATAATGACCACCCTTCAGACGTTTCCATGAAAAGAACACAAAATCAAATTTGTAGAAAATTCTAGATATCAAAAGGCACAGCTACCCTATCATGGTTAATATGTGTGTTAAGTCTCGTAACAACAGCCTGACTGACGACTGGCCAAGGTTTCCACCAGTCTATAGTAAGCCCTTCGTCCAAAGCTTAATTTTTTAAAGGTGTATTTTAGACTAGAGGGTCACTGAGTGGAGCGAATATCTCCGGCAAGAACCAACAGTCACTTTTAATTAAACAAATCCCTAATTCAAGTTTAAATTATTAATATTACCTTGCAAATTTAATGAATATCTGTCAAGTAGTTTAAATATGATTAATAATTATGCTGAAAAAGCCCAATATTGCAATGATAAAGACGGTAAAAAAAGAAAAGAGTCATTGATCCACCCTTTTCAACAATATCCTTCAGGTGTCACTAAATGTATCTGGGATTTGGCAGTAACATCAGAACTGATGTTAATTGTCCACAGCTGGCTGTGTGTCACATTCGTTGAGTTAATTAAACACCTGCAGCTTCACAGAGCAGCTGCAATAAGTCCATATTTAAACCCAGAGTGATTTTTTACACATTTATGCACAGCAGCCATAGCTTTGGGTCTGACTGCAATCAGCATTACGTTTACACATCTACACAGATCAGCTGTTAGACAGATTCTAGGTTTATATGGTGGAATTGTTTTTGCCCTTACCTACCTCTACCTCAATGGACCTCGCACCCAAAAACCTAAAGCCTTTTTGTTGGTAAGTAACTCATCATCAAAGGTTAAGCTTTAAAAATCTATTCCAAGTTCCTGGTCATTCTGGCTGCTGCTGTATATGTTTCAGTTTGTTTGGATAAATGTCATTAATTTGGATTTAATGCTGTCTGTGGTGTGTTCGTATGTGATGTTGCAATTGTGCTGCAGGCGGCTGTCATACACTCATTCTGTGGCAAACACACAGCTTGTGTGATGATGTGATGAGGATTTGCATTTTGTGACAGAGATTAGCTGATTCTTTCGGTGATAACTTTCACTCCCCTTCGTGCTGTTTGCTCATTGCAGTGGCTCCAATCTGCGACCTAAACTAAATAATCCCCAAACCCTTAAATAACAATACATCAGTGAAGTACAGTATTAGTTGTTGGGGAATATCCAAATTAAAAATCAGCTTTTGTTCACTTCCACTTAACGATTTTTTTCTGGCAAAAAATACAAATGTGTCTATCAGGAGAGATTTTGCCACAAAGTATATACCATGGTCACTGCCCCTTGTATTAAGCCAATATGGGCAATTATGTGATTTGGTTCTGGTTCTCCAGAATAAATAATATTATTGCTCCCTCTTGGCACCAGGTAATAATGACTTTCAAATGTGGAACTTTGCACAGACTTGATCTGAGCTGAGTCATTTACCCAGAGTCTATGTACAGCGAAAGACGGTGACATGAGACAAATGTGTGCTATTGGCAAGTCCATATGCCAGAATGTCAAAACAATATGGAGCCTTGCAAGGTAGAAGAATCAATACAGGACACTCCTGTTATTCACACTCATTTGTCATGAAAGGTATAGTTACGACTATTTGTTCTATGCAGAGAGTAACTGATTACATAAAAGGTGAAAGTATATGGCTACACGCCTACGACAGGCACATCCTAAGATGACACATTTGTGTGTCCAAACAGCAGAAAAACACTGACCTTTCTTGTGAAACACAGCTTGGAGGAACCTGTGTGCTGATTGGCTGCTCTCAGAGATGGTTGGAGCCTGACAGGGAGAGTAATCAGAGGGGGAGGAGAGGGGAGACGTAGCCGCAGGTGCTCGATCCTAAAAAGAAAAAACAAAAAAATATTTTTTCTTAATATGATCAATTTATATTTTTTGTTAAGCAACATAACAATGACAAGTATGACTAACAAAATACAAAACCTATATGTAGATTGTCTTGACTAGGACAATTCTTACACTGAGTTTGTCCAGGGGAAGGTTGCAGAATGAACATTGAGAACAGCTTGCTGATGGGGACCAGTCATCCACCTCTTCAGGCTCACAGTCTGAAAGACACGACATAAGCAACCATTAATAAATGAGAATATATCAGGGATCAAACAGTCTCGTACTGTGGTGCAGACGTTCACTGGAGCCAGTTGTGTTTTCTTTACTGCATCTTCCCAACAATTTTAAGAAAATACTCAACATGCAGCTGATGATCGATGCATCTCAGATGAAATGTTGCTGTTTAATTTACAGCAAGTAACATTTACTGCAAAGATCAGGCAATTGAGAAAATCCAATAGCTCGGTGTGTCAGATAAAATAAACCTGTGTAAACATGAATTCTAAGCAGATTCTTTGGTTCTCATACTATATCATTTGGATCAACAACTGCTGTTCTTAATACCTCTGGTTGTAGAAGACCAGTGTGGTTAATGTTTCAAATAAAACAGCAGGACTTCTGATTATGTTCCGGTCTAGCCTCGCTCGAACACTGAAACTGCATGGAGGCTGCATAAAGTGGGCTCATCCGAGGCAAGTCAGGCTTGTGCAGAATCAATCACTAGATAATACATTTTGCACACAGACTAATATATATATGTCTTATCTAACCTTTCAATAGAACAGGCTGTGATTTAACAGGGTGTGAGAGTTCATTAGAATTCCCGTACTGACTTAAAGGTTGCTGGAAACTGTCCCCCTGCTGTCACCACCTGCTCTCATGCATTTTCCAGGTATCGAATAGGCCTGGTGTTAAACATGCTGTCTTTTGGCTACTAGTGGAAGTTCCTGTAGACTCGTATGGCATACTACTAACTGCTGGAGATAATAGAGGTACCATGAGTAAAGAGTAGTGTATATCTATGCCTGTTGAATTTGGATAAATTTGCAATTATCTGATAAAATACATTTCAAAGCCTAGCAGAATTCAATTTTATTCATTGCCATTCAATCCAGTGTGTGGCAGAGGTGTACGTGTGTGAGGAGAAGAGAAGCAAGCAGATTAACTAAAGGTCAATGTCACAGTTACACTGTCATTTTATGGGAAACATTGAAATGACTCAATCACCACTAACCTCTTCTAACACCTAAGCAAGAATCACGCTTTCCATTTATATTTGACAGAATATCACATTAAATTTTGTACTTTGTACTTTACTTAATTGAAAAATTGCACAAAGATTCTAAGCAAAGGAGAAAAATAATCAAATACGACTAAGCTTCTTTGACTTGAGTGTATAATTCAAAATGTAATAATAAGCCTTTCTACGTAGTTATTTCATATTGAGTAAATTTGTTTGAGAACATGTGCTAAATCATGATAGGCTATGTATTCTTCTCTTGACATGAAATGACCTGTACCAAGATATGGAATTTTGGTCACATGGCACAGCCCTACTGACTATAATTAACTTGTATTATCTGTGCCTAGATTAAGGGTGTAGATTTTGGCCGAGGGCCTAAAAAAAAAAAGAGCAGTAGAGCAGACAAAAAACTTCCTCATAGCAAGGAGTCACTAGAAGTATTATAATAACTACCATGGACCGACGCAATTGGTAGTGATGTACTGTGTAACCTTTTGACCTGTCCCCAAAGGTGTACTTTTCACAGACCTTGGTTCTAGGATCAGTATAATCCATCTAAATCCAGCATTTTCTTGAATAATAGACAGGCTTATGACTTTACAAATAAAATAATTTATTATATTTATTTATGCAAACTCTTTCGTAGATACCCTTTCTTGTCATTTTTAATCTGAGAGATTTACAAACTTTGGACCACTTGAACCTCGTTGAGTCTGACATTGCCTACCATGCTTTCAGCAAGTGGCTTGGCTGAACTTGGTTTGATTACAGGAGCAGATGAGAGACTGAGACACATGGCAGAGGCACAGGATATTAGTTTTGAGGTCATGCAAGTACATATTCAAATTTGAAATAGATTTTCAGTTACAAGTCAGATAACCTACGGCTAGAGGCACACGGGGAGTATCAAAATATTCCACAACAAATGCACTGTATTCCTGTTAGGGTAATATTGTCTAAACAACCTCAGAGGCCAGTTGTTTGGGGAAATGAATTCACTCTGAATTAAAACTAAAAATCTGAGACATAAAAAAAAAGAAAGAATGTATGTTATAGGAAAATATTTGACTGAGTCTAAAGGCCACAGACAGGGTTTAAAATTCAGAAGTTATTAGGAGACAGATTAAATCAATGTCATATTTATATGTTGAAAATAAACATAGAATACACCTATCGTTGCACACACATGAAGAAATTTTTGATGTACAAACAAAAACCCACCATCAAATAAATTGAGGTCTCTCAGCAACATTTGGCCATAGATTCCCTCCAGAATGCTTTCAAACCCTGCAAGAAAAAATAAACAACTCTTACGTACTGATATGAACAAGATATCAACATACTGGTATGAACAACAAGCTCCACAGCCTTAACATTCAGGTAAGAGTTCATTAACTCATTTGCCCTGTGACAGAATAAACCAGTTTGGTGGGAATAATGATTCAGCTACACAAATACAGTGCTGTAGTCAATTTTCAACTCAAGGAAAACAACACTGCAGTATATATTGCTTAACACCGAGTCTTATGATCACTTGGCAAATAACAAAATGCGATTGATATTAATATTTCAATTAGTTTTTAGTGTCGTGTATTAAGCGTTTGTTGTAACTGATTAAAATATTAATGCTAAAACAAGAAATTCAGCTAACATCGGGTGAGCTGGCCTCAGGTTACCGGCTTTACAAAAAAAGATGTATTCAAAATAGCAACTGGTACGTAGAAGATTGTTACCCGAGACCACTTAGATGTATGCTTTCCTCATATTGCACTGACATTAGCTGCACTAACATATCAACAATCCCCTCCCCCAAATAACACCAGCAGCGTTGATGCTAGCATAGCTTATTGGTATGGCATTAGCATAGCCAACATAAAACGGTGTCAATACATATCTAACTTGTATTCTGACAATATGTTAGCTATAAACTATATGGTATGCCTTGAGCCGTGTGTCTGATATCCCCTCAGTTTTATAAAACAATCTGTAAGGGCTAGCACCGGTGAGTTGCAAGCTAGCATAGAGGGACAAAGAAAAGGAGCCAACTCAAACGGCTAGCAAGCTCGTAAACATTGGCCTATCAGCTTAAAGCTAAAGGTGGCTGTTGGTCAGATAGCATTAGCTAGCAATCTAACATAGCTAAAGGTACCGGGCGAAATATCTTAGAAGCTCGTTGATTTCTTAACAAAATATGAAACTGCACATGGAACATACCAACACAGTGTATCAATTTGTGTCGCCAAGAATCAAGTTCCCGCCGAAACCCTTTCCTTTCTGCCGTGCATTTGGAGCACTGCACGGTCGCCATTCTGCGTCCTTCCCCCCTCTCTCTCCCTCTGCCGAAACACAGGAAGCGGCTGTGGACGGTGACTGCAGCACAGTTGCTACTATTCCCCCGACCAACCGCTAGAGGGACAGGGTGGACACAAGGGGAAATTTTTGCCCTGAGTAAGATCTCACAGATAAATCTGACTCCCACTTTCTTTGCCGCTCAAATAAAAAGATCTGTTTTTTTAACCAGAGAACACTGAGCATTCTACCATGAGAACAGTGAACATTCTACCATGAGACCATGAGAACACTAAACATTCTATCATGAGAACACTGAACATTCTATACAAATAACAGTCTACTATGCAGAAATTGTTCACATAATTCATCAAGCAACTCTGGCACACCGGCAGTCCCACATTAGCATATGGCGCTCTTGTTTTGTAGCCAGATGACCGCATCCGGTCGCTGAAAACAGAAAAACAGACCGTTTTTTGTTTCTATTTTCTTGTGGTTTTATTTATTCATATTTATTCATATTTATTTCTTATTCAAAACAGAAAATGTAGGGAAGCGTATTGCATTCACTTTAGAAAAAAAGTACAGTTTTTCTGAATTAATGAGATAATCAGCTCAGCATTCTGAGATAAGTTTTCATGAAAAAAAACAATGCTCTGTTTTTCTGAATTAATGAGATAACTATGTCATTAATCAGAATAACAGGACATTTCCTTTCTCAAGTGAATCCAATATGCGTCCGTATAAAATGAAAATCAAATCATTTAAAAAAAAATTTCACTCCTCCATTATTGGCTTCGAAAAGGAAAACGCCTTGTATTTCAATTTTGGCTTTTGTATTTGAAATAGAAAAACCAAATAACCACTCCTTTTTCAGTTTTTGATATCCGTTTCTGAAACGAAAATCGAATACCCAAAAGATACACGGACCGAACGATTACAATTCGTCTGCACTGTTTTAATTATTTTGTTTTTGGGGGGATTACAATTATAGAGTTTGCTTCATACTTAATTACATGCATACTTGCAAAAAAGTGCTATGCAAATGTCCTGTATGATACAGTGCTCTTTGTGGCATGGTGTCCCTGTGAGTATTAGGTTTTACACTGCTAAGATGAAGGACAAATTGGGCTAAACAAATGCATCAGGGTTATCTCTTGGCTGTACAAAATAAATGTTACATAGATTCAGCCAACAAGTAATCAGTTTTGTAAAATCATCTAGGGCACTGATGTAGTATTACTTCATACTCAGCAGATTTTGGCAGCCTGAATGGACGGCCAGCTCGTCCTCAAAGCAACCACATGAGGGAAGCAGAGTACTTTAGCTTTTTCAGAACACATCAATTAGATACAGAGAGCAGTGTGGAGTTTCACCATCCAATATTGCTGTATAATGACAATTAAGTTAGTCTTGGATATTGAAGCAAACAGAGGATTCAGTCTTCTGTATCAAAATCTTATAAAAACAATTTGTTTGTTTGCATCTAGTCAACAGGACAGCCAAGGCCCAGACGTCTAGGAGCCAGAAATACCCCATTGTCATTGTGTTTGAATTTGTCTGTGAAAAGTTGCACGAAAATGGGAATTTAATCTGATTGTGTGGGACCAAATCAGATTGCTGTCTTAAATAATACTAGTATTATCCTTGTTGAAGAGTGGCCAAATTATAGCTTTGTATAATTTTGTAAAAATGTTATCATTTCAGTTGATTGATGCTTTAAATGGCACACATGACTTTTTTGTTTGGTTAAATTCACACACTGACACACAGCAAACCTCGGGGCAGGTAATCCACCATAGGAGCACTGTCTGACTGGCAAAATGTACTTTGGAGCTAATAACGATGTACACTCTGTCTGCTCTGTATTTGATGGGTACTTGTGCACAGAAATACACAAGTGCAAAGTGGGAAGAGCAGGGGTTCAACAGGGGCCCCAGCTAAATTTTTGCCCAGGGCCCATATGGCAGTTAATTAAGTCCATGCATGCAATAATGGAGAACATCATAGGAGAACAGCCAACAGAAAAAGGGGTTCATGGAGAGTGTGTCAGCAGTGATTGAGTGAAGAACAGAGGCCAGGAGGTCGATTAGAGAACATACAGTATGAAATAGATTTATAAAGAGCCATAGAGGGCCGTGGAGCAGACAGACAGGGTGATGTGATTGAATGTTATGCTTGGAAGAGGCGGCAAGTGTCACAGACCCAGGTGGAATTCGTTGTCACGGTGACTTAGAGCGTGGTTGCTGTGGAGATAGTGATGAAAGACGGTGGTCTCATGAGCATCATAAAGCTCAACTGTGTGTAAGTGTGTGTAAGTGTGTGTGTGATTGTGTTTCTGCACATACGTGCAACTGTATGTGTATGTTTGATTGCACACTAATAGAGTAATGTTGCAGTCTACCTCCATTGTGACACCAAGTATATTTAGTGATCATGAAATGAGCGACAGCTTAACACCATGGTGGTGGTCCCTTTGCTGCCTCTACAGCAGCCCAGAGGAACATTTAACACCTCAGCCTCAACATATCTCATTACCACAACACCACACAATCCTTCAGTCCACTCAGCGGCGTGTGTGTGTGTTTGTAAGCCCGAGTATGACTGTGTTAGAACGCACCTGGATCTCATTATTTACTTCAGAAGAGGGGCACAGTAGCTACACATTTTCATTTGCCTCCGTTTCACTGCTTCAACAAGTCCAAATACAACAGTCAGAGATAGACTGCATTGACAAACCATTAGGTAATAAATAATGGAGCCACAGGATAAAGAAATTATGATAACTGTGTGGACGATACTTTATAAGAGGATTTCAGTCAAATAAATTTACAGTTGCATTCCATGTGGACTTAAAAAAAAAGATTAGAACCAGTTGTCCCAATGCCATAAAAGAAACAGCCTCACATATTTAATATGAACATTATTTACATTATTTAGCTGGTATTAGTAAGGTATTATTACAGTTTTTTTTAATTTTATTAACTAACAATTAAAGTGGCTCAATGTGATCTCACTCTCCTCGTCATGTCTGCCTTCATCTTGCTGGGTTTAATACGTTGTTGTAAATGATGGGATAGAAACTTCTGTTTTTCTTTTTTTTCTTTTTTGGTGTTAATCAACCCAATGTCACAAACAGATTTTATTTAACTGCCCAGTGAGGTTTAATTAGAGGTGGCTTGATAAATTAGAAAAACACTCCAACTAGGCGATATGTGGCTTACAGCCAGGGGTCTGGCTGTTTTTAAGGTGGTGATTTGTGACAGTCGATGGATTTTGAATGCTGTTTGTGCTAATACCTGGATCCAATGTGTTTAATCGTTTGTATATCAAATAAATCAAAATAGCCTTTAACTGGGGTGAAACCACTCTAACACCAGATTGTGAGAGGTCAGGGTTTCATTGAGTTTTTGGCAGCATCCTCCCGAATAATCTCTGACATGACACAGACGTCGACCATATTCTACGCTGCGCCCTTCAAATGGGATTTCCAAAAAATCACCTATTCAACCCACTTTGAGGCTTAGAATTGTTTTTATGAAAAAATATTAAGGAGGGATGAACATGAGCGCAGCAGAAAATAAATATGGAAATGATTACCTGGGGGTTCTTCTGAGCATGTGCATTTGAGTGTCTGTGCATGTACAGTTTTCTGTATATATGCATGTGACATCTTGGGAATCAGTGTTATGATTGGAACATTGTGAATGTGATTACTACAGAGGTGCATTATTCTAGTCCCTACAGTGTGAAACCTCACTTCAGCTTCTCATGTCCGAACATGCGGCCAAACGTGCTGTTGTGCAAGCGAATCCTTAAAGACATCTGTTTAGAATTCCTGGCTTTAAATGAAAGATGATAGTCACTGTACAACATGGTTATGTTTATTTGTGTAAGAACCTTTCTCGACATTCCTTTCTAAAGCTCCACTAACACATTCTGCCTCACCTAACAGATACAGCCTATATTTTCTAAGCTGTGCATTAGAGTGATAAGCTGTAGAACCGGAGGAAGAAATGGGGAAGGCATAAAGGAAGGTGGAAGGAAGGGCAGTAAAGTGAGAAAAGGAGTGTTTAATCTGAGCAGGAGTGTGTGTGTGGACATGCATGCAGAGACCTGGAGAGCTGCACTGCTGTGCAGAGAGACACCTACTGCTGATTTGAAGAAGCCTGTCTTTACTTCTGCTCAGTCCAGCTGGTTTCATCTGACCCCCCCGGTCTGTCTGAGATGTATTTTGTGCATCTGGGTAGGTCTTTAGGTAAGACAGGGCTCAGTGAAATGTGTGTAGTCCTGGATGTAAAAGGTTAAAAAAAAAAAAAAAAGCGGGGCTTGAGGGGTTTTTGCAGCACAGGAGCACCACAGAGGATCATCGTTAATTCTGTACACAGTAATGCACTTGACTTTTAATGAAAAATGCTCAGGCCCACACAAACACACACACACACTTACCATTTGGGGAGGGTGAAGGTGCACTGTGGAGGGGGGCTGGAAGGTGGAGGGTCATTTTAAGTGGAGGTGCAAGGGGCCAGACCTTGCCCCAGGGATGATGGGGGGGAGGGAGGTGAGGGAGGGACGAGAGGAAATAGTCAAACTAAAAACACATGCAAGGTCAAGTGTACGCCTTCATCTCGCATATAATGTAGGACAAAGGCAACAAAAAAAAAAAAAAAAGAACCACGGTGCTGTGAGATTTATCAGAGTGGATTTTTCTGTCTGCTTCTTTTCCTGCCTGTATTTTATGTATAGTTCTATTTATCTGTTTTCTACGTGGGGCCCAGTCAGTTCTGTCCTGACGGTGAAGGAAAGCTCTAGTTCTCCTCTGGTAATTCCAGAAATGTTACTGTTGGCCACAGCTTTACATAAGACCAGAATGAGTTTGATTAGAACAGCCATACGTTTTCACATGTATCCATTGATTGGTTGTGCGATTGTTTGTTTAGGTTTTAGCAGGATGACCTAAGAATTATTGGACAGATTTCCACAAATCTTGGTCGAAGGATCGACCATAGGCCGAAAAAGAAGGCTCAGTGTTTGGTGTGGATCTGGATAAAGGGATGGATCCAGGAATTTTTTTCCACTGTCTTTACTAGAACATTTTCCCTCATTATGGAAAAATGACTGAATATCCATGAAACTTTGTGAAGGTTGGGTGAAGTAAGCTGAACAGACGTGTAGAGTCGTTCAGCCTTGACGTAGGTCTGTGCTCTGCAGGTGTCTTTCTAGTTTGCGACACTCAGGTCTGTTGTTTCTGAGATGTTGACATTTATCCATGCATTGATTTTGTTCCACTTGGATGCCTGTAACGTTCTTTTCAGCCGCCATAGCAGGACATCTAATACTTTTGAAAGGTCCTGCAAACAGCCCGTCCAACCACACATTTTGATTACTTTACCCTGCCTCTTTATTAAGGTCACAGTCCAATTTAGAATACTTGTGATCACTTTCAGAGATTTATATGGTTAGGCGCCATCAGTGGTTTATACAACCTCATATATACAATAATTCATTAGATCTGGGCTTAAACTATTGAACATTGTACTTTAATGTCCCTGATCCTCAGAGATGGGTCAAATGCACCCTCAATAGGTATGAATGCTGAAAGCTTTCACAACTGATGCTCTATATTTTTATTATTTTTCCACCACATTCTCATCTAACTCTTGTCACAATGTAAAAGCTTCATTCAAATATCAAACTATTCAGAACAGTATTGGTTCCGTGTATCTTTAGGTAATTCTATTTTTGTTGCAGAAACGGATATCAAAAAGCAAAAAATGAGTGGTTATTTGATTGTTTTGATTTAAAATACAAAAATAAAATTGAAATACAAGGTGTTTTCCTTTTCGTGGCCAAAAAAAGATTTGATTTTCATTTTCTGTTTTGAATAAGAAAAAATAAAATCACTACAGAAAGCAAACTAAAAAAAAAGTCAGTTGAAAAAACATGGACCATATTGCTTCCACTCAAATTTTTCATAATTTTCATGATTTCAGAAATATTCAGAATTTTTGTGAAATTTTCCCCATTAAAATGAATATTTGAAAATCCCACATTTTCACAATTTTTCATGCATGTTCGACTCTCAACTACTCAATAGTTTCAGCTAGAAACTCCATTTCAACTTTAAAACATTCAAAAAACCTTGAACTTTTTCATGCTAATTCAACTTTTTCATATCATTCATACTTTATGCACAGAGTCTAAGTTTTCCAAGTTGCAGTTCCCCTTTCCCACACACCCTGCTTTTTTTAAAAACTGGAGAAGAAAAACTCAAATACTTCCAGTTTTACCGTGGGAGTAGACGGGGAATAAAACAAATCTAAATCTCCTATCTGAATTTTTTGATGTGACAATCTGCAGTATGTTCCAGATACTGAACTCTCCCCTCTCACTGGCAGAATCAAAGCGTCTGTGTTTTGAGATGTCTAAAGGGGCTTATCAGTAAGACAAACTAAGACCACATTTCAATGTAGAGAAAGATGGAGAGAGAAAAACATCACCTCTCTCCCAGGATTTTCAAGTGTGACATTTATCTATTGATGGAAAAATAAAATAGTAGTTTGACATTTGAAGCTGTCAGTGCTCACAGACCACAAATAAATCCAGACAGCTGTCCTCTTTCATGTGTGTCTGTCTGCTGTATGTAATGCAGTTATAAATCTTCTGTGGGACTCATGTTTCTACTAATCGTTGATAGGAAGCAGACACCACGGAGCAGTGAGGTTGTATCTCGCACTTTATTTGTCCATTTGTATGCATATTAGTCTGCTTACACAGGTAATAAAATAAATAATAATAACACTTTAGCATAATAAAAGGAACACAAATGATGATGGAAACAAATCACCACCTTTATTAAATGTTGAGAAGGAAATGATGCACCTTAAAGCAGCTCAGCTGCTTTTGTTAAAAAAATAACTCCCCTGCTCTCATTATGCATGTAGATGTACACTTATGAATCTCACCATAATGTTTTTGTTTCTTTGTGCTTCTGCTGCATAAAAAAGTAAACACACACATACTGTATATAATATACATAATGTAAATATATGAGACCAATCAATTCTTCTTTTTATTTGGATTGCAAACTTTTTTTTAAGCTATTACTTTATGCCCAGCATATACACACATTGCAGTTAGAAAAGGAGTTGGCAGCAGAGCATTTTGCTGCAAGGTGTAAACTGGACAAATTAAAGTTGAACAGCTAATGCCTCACCTCACCACAGACTAATGAGAGGGATGTGCTTGAATGGCCTCACATAATGGTGCAATGTGGGGTTGTGTTGGAGACACTTTCAGGCGTAGATTGTTCTCTGCACATCATGCTAGGGAGAGCTGAGAGCCCGGTCTCACATAGGTGAGATGTTGCAAAGGGCATCTTAATAGCACAATTTACCAATTCAGGATGCTCTGCACATAAGGCAATCCACAAATCTGGCAGCTTTATGATAGAACTCAATTTTCATTGTCCCATTTGTGGGTATCTCTCTCTCTGACTGTAGGAGGCATCACTCGGTGCAAGAAAAGAGATAATGAATCCAGTTATCTCTGTCTGTTTCAGGGAAATACCTGTGTAATTGTGAAGTTAGGTTGCGGAGGTGTTTCCCAATCTTGCATTCGACACTGTCTGCAAGCCTGAACTTATTTGCACACACAAAATTGTGCAATGATCGTTGACACAGCCAGACCAGAGTTCAGTCATTTTAACCACAGCCACAGTTTTGTCTTGCACATTGAATATTATCTCTGGAGACCCTGCAGAGTTCATTCAGGTGTGTAAAAATACCCCCCCCCAAAATAGGCCAACCTTGTGAGCCACTGATCGTTGTGCAACTTGTCAGAAAAAGAGGTGGATTAATGAAGAACATTTCAAGCTTGTCTTTCAACTCAATGCACTGTGTCAAAAGTTTTCCCCTTGACAGCCACCATACTTCAGAGTGGAGTAACAGCGTTAAATGATCGCTGCCCATTTCTTTGCGTAAGACAGAAAAACGATCCCCATTTTCACCCTATCATTCAGTTCAGTCAAGTTGTCAGACATTCAAGGTTACAGTTGTGGCTTTTGAATTGCAGCACCTCTCACCCAAACTGCCTGTCAGATTGTTGCGAGACCACTCCATTAACACAGAGGTGCGCCTCCTATTTATGCAGCAAGCTGGAGTGCAAACTGTTTTGTGATTATAGTGAAAATTTGGTTTTTGAACCATCGAATTTGGATTGAAACAAAATATTCTCTTAAAGTTTGGAATATTTCAAGAAAGGCCGTTTTTTCTTTCTTTTTTTTCTTTTTACACATTTTTAGTCAATTATATAATCATCTAATCAAAAAATACTTGTCAGATTTTCATGAAATCCAAGGATCCAAGGTTTCTTTTTCACTTTCTTTAAAACTGAACCCTGAGCCATTTTGATGGCACACATGTTCTGGGGTTCCTGGCCCCTCGTGGAGAAATACACTCCTCTGAGTGCCCTTCTAGTTTGTTTGTATCTGCTGTATAATCCCAATAATACACAACAGATTCTGCTTTACCACCATTATTGCCACGACAGTGATGCAATCTGGACTGCGGCGCTTGCAACAGTACTCCTCAGCCTCTGGGGCACAAATCTTAAAACACCTACCTTGAGGGTTTGTGCATTTGTATGTACGGTATTGATTTTCAGAATGGCCTGTTGTGTGTTGCCTTTGGTATCACCCAGGATCCAGATTGAAACTGTCAAGGTGGCCACAATGCAATGTTACGCCTGCAGCTCTCATCTCTGACCTCACACAATGCACAAAAAAAGGTCCAGATAACACACACACACACACACACGCACATATTACTTAGATTAAACGAACGTCAATCACAATGTGTGTTAATGTCAAGTGAATGGGCGTCGCCTGTGATATACAGCAGGAGAGAGAAGGGTCGAGACGGAGATAGAGGAGGGAGGAGGGAAAAGGCAGTTTAACAGCTGTCTTCATACATCATCTAGCCTTCTGACAACTCCTCGAAGCTCATGCACACTTTAACACACAAACGTACGTGACAAGCAGTAAGAGTGAGCTGACTCTTTCTTGGACGTGTGTGTGTGTGTGTGTGTGTGTGTGTGTGTGTGTGTGTGTGTGTGTGTGTGTGTGTGTGTGTGTGTGTGTGTGTGTGTGTGTGTGTGTGTGTGTGTGTGTGTGTGTGTGTGTGTGTGTGTGTGTGTGTGTGTACAGGATGTGTACATGGGGTCATGCTCTGCCTCTCTTTAAACAAAGAGGTGAGTTTGTGAAGAGATCGGCCTCCTCGCTCTCCTTCCACTGATGCCCATCTGTCTCTGGTGTCTTCGGTGGAAACTTAGCATTGCTCCTGTCTCTCAGTTATTCCGCTTTCTGCTAAATATATTAGAAATGAACCCCACCCCAAATCCACCCCCTCTCTCTGTCTCTCTGCCTCAGTAATAGAACAAGGTTTATAAGGCTTGGCAGGCCTGGATAATCTAACCCACATGCCAATATTGCTGTGCCCATTCTCTCTCCTGCTCTAATGAAGCAAACACAGACTCTTAAATCTACCCGTGTGTGTGTGTGTGTGTGTGTGTGTGTGTGTGTGTGTGTGTGTGTGTGTGTGTGTGTGTGTGTGTGTGTGTGTGTGTGTGTGTGTGTGTGTGTGTGTGTGTGTGAGATTGGGTGGGGGGACACCAGACCTGGCAATAGAAACTTCACCATAGTCTGGGCCAACAATGAGACACTTTAAATCAGTTATGATTTACACACACCCATTAATACATACACACACTTGGACATATGTTCATCCACACACAGATGTTTCAGTTAATGGATTGTGAGTTTCTCTGTGTGGATTTATTGCTTGTGATTGTGTGCGATATGTTTATTATAGCTGACACTGACGGACCACACAGCAATCCTCCCCTTCCTCCTCACCCACACAGGTATAATTGAACTGAGTCTAATGTGACTGTGGTGCACTGCTTTATATGAGCGAGGCTGTTCTCTCTGTGTGCTGTTGATTATGTCTATATGTATATACACAAAGATGCTGCTTGGATGCTTAGTGTCACTCCTAGAATGGAGTTTGTTTTCTATAGCCAGCTGAATATATGGTTGAGACTTGATTTTTGTTGCCTATAGGTTTTGTACAATGATGACCTGATGATGATATTAATGTGAGGCCCTTTTACATTCATTGTGTACATTAGTTTACAGGATGCCAATTTTCACCTTATATTTTCACGGGTTCATCTTTAATTGCATTAAAAAAATATTTGTTTGCTATTTCATTGTTTGTGTCTGTTATTGTACATATTCTTGTGACTTTGTTTATGCCTGTGTCTGGATGGCTTCATTAGCTCCAGGGGTGCATTGCCATATTTGTAAGTGCTTCTCAGATGTTTGGGCTTCCTATTCCAAAAGGGTGACTGTGATTGGTGAAGGACAACCACTCCCTATTTAAGGTTGCTATTCATTGTCACAAATTGTTTGCCTGATGAAGGTCCAGTACAAAAACGTTGCAAAGCAATAAATTGATTCTGCAAGACAGTGTGCGGGAATCGTTTTGTAATGCCTGCATTGTGCCATATAACTCTGGACATGTATGAGAGTGAACACATGATGAGGTAAATCTGTGTGTGTGTGTGTGTGTGTGTGTGTGTGTGTGTGTGTGTGTGTGTGTGTGTGTGTGTGTGTGTGTGTGTGTGTGTGTGTGTGTGTGTGTGTGTGTGTGTGTGTGTGTGTGTGTGTGTGTGTGTGTGTGTGTGTGTGTGTGTGTGGCTAATATTGGCCATGTCATCTCACACATTCACAACACCCACCTTGAGATCCAGGAAGATCTGGAGGAAACTAGGATGATGTCTGTGTGTGTAGCTGTGGGGGAAGTGAGGGAAAGGGAGGGAAAGGGAGGGGACCACAGTGAGGGAGGTTATTCTGGCACTTTGTCCAAGTATGTCGAATATCTGTATGTGTCATATGAACAGCATGTGTGTGTGACAGTTGCTGCATGTGTTCATCCCACAGTTGGTGAGACATCCTGTAAGGCTTGGCAACGCAGCAGGACACAACATACCGCTTTGACTCTATAGTGTTTATGAGCATTTATCTGTGAATTAGTGTGTGTGTGTGCGCACATGTGTGTGCTGACAGGATTTACTATTCGACAGTCCATCTTGTCATCACCTCGTAACTCCTGGACTGGCTAGCTTTGAAAAGAAAAGAGAGAGAGAGAGAGAACCAACAAATATGTTCATCTATAGTATGATAGGCACAATTCTGCTTTAAACTATGAGGGCGAGGCATCAAAATACAACGTGTCATTCTAAATTTGGAACTCTTATGTCTGATTCTGTAATTCTGTGTGTTGTGGCCTGGCTCAGATGGACACATCGTGAGGAGCAGTTAACAAAATACTTTATTTAACCAAATTAGACCAAATGAAAAAGTCAATTAAAGTAACTATTTACATATGGAGTTGAGCAATCAGTAAGGTCAGTAATGTAAGGTGTGCATGAGTGGAGAACGTATGTGTGCAGAACATAACATAACTTTAACATAACCTTGAACAGAGCAGGGTGTGAGGGTTCCTGTGGGAGGAGCAGAGAGAGAGAGAGAGATTACTTCTTCTTCTTCTTCTTTGGGTTTATTGGCGGTTGGCAACTAGCTTATAGGTGCATTACCACCACCTACTGGACTGGAGTGTGGGACAGTAGATAAACAGAAAAAGAAAAAAAAAATAATAGAAAATAAATAAACTAAATCTTACTTCCTATACCTGTTTCCTTCAGATATTTAAGTATGAAGTATCATATATTTTCCTGCCCAGTTTTGCTTCCTTCAGTAGTGGCTCTAGCTCCATTCACTCCTGACTGTAATACATGTTTCACTGTAGCCCAGTTACATGTTTACCTATTTTATGTGATTAGTCTGCAGCCAGGCCTTAGGTAGTAACCTGTAGGTGTTCCAGGTCACTCAATCAACTTACCTGCAGAAAGGGACAGATTAGTAACATACCACCCCCAAGAGGCCTCAAGGGGTCATAACAAGTGGAAAGTTCATTCCTGATGTAAGAAACAGCAGGTAACAACAACAAAAAAAAAAAAACATCATGCTGAATTCACACAATATTTAAGCTGGTGATATTTTTCTCTTGATAAAGAGATGCTGAGATCACTGTTATGTACAATATGTATGGACTGGAGAAACATAGAGGGAGAGAAAGTGTGCATTTAAATGTAGATACAGATAATACAGTGTTGAAAACATCCATTGCGGGTCTTTCCCCCCCCCACACACATTCTTTCTGAATGTAGCCTACAAAGGTCAGTCATGCAAAGCAGAGGGGAGAGGTTTAGTTCTGTGCATTTGAGTGCATGCCCATGAATTTGAGCAGGATTTACCAATCAGAGTGACTTTCTCTTCTCCTTCTATGCCTGCTCTTGCATTCATTATGTGAACACATAATCAAACTGACAATGGAGAGACAGACTGAGGGAGGGAGAGAGACAGGAGTGCCTGGGCGCTGTCAGAAAGATGGATGGATGGACAGAGTGCCAGACTTTTGCTGAGTAACAGTGAGTAAAGGTGCTGAGGGCAGTGATTGGCTGATTCCCAGAGGGATGTGATATGGTCTTATGCAGTCATTTTTAGTTTAGCATCCTTCAGCTAACTTTTTTTTTTTTTTTGCTTTCCAGGCTGTAAATCTACTGGTTAGGTTCACTGTCACCATTTTTTTTATTAGCATCATTATCAGCTGCAGCACACAGCTGTACTTAGCCAACAAAAGAAAAAAGAAAAGAAGGTTTCAGTCAGAAGAATGACATGTAAAGCCATCACTGATCCAGAAGATTATTTTCATTCTCTCTCCCATCTCATCGTCCCATTTTATCTCATCCTTTCTTTCCCTCAGAACACAGAGATCAAATGATCCAGTGGAAGCAATAACTGGAGAACCTCAGTATGTTCTGATGGTGGAATCGATAGAGTTTGGAGTGACGATGGGAACACAAATGGTGCCACTAATGTCCATCTGGAACTCATCTGAGTATTATTTGCATACTTTGGACTTAAAATATAAAGGAAGAGAGATTCCGAGACTGAAAATGTGGAGGGTGAAAAAGTAATTTAAACTTCTTTTCTTTGTCATTTTGTGTTGATATATGGTCTAAGATCATGTCTGCAACTTCAACTGTTTAAATTGATGATTCCCTGGTGAAATCTCCACTTATGTGTGTATGTTGCTGTGTACGTGTGCATATAAGTGTGTCAATATGTGCAGGCCTCTGTATAGTTTTGGGTGCTTGTTGGCAGTGCGGTTATTGATTTGAGTGAATGCATGTTAAAATTCAAGGTGGGCTCTCCGTCTCATCCGTTCCCCTTGGCTGACGGAGCTCTATGTGGATCTGAATGCGCTGTACATGACCTCTGCTCACTTATCCATTAGTTTCACTCTTGCACAACTATCAAACACCATCATCTGTTATAGATGTAGTGGATGAAGCAGGTCTGCAATTTCTACCTATGGGGAGGAGATGCCCAATTCAGTATATCCTCCTGTAAAGTAGTTAACTAAGTTCAGTGACAGCAGCAAGTAAACACCCTTTCACATGTTAACACAAACTGATGTGGGGGTTCATAACTCACCATGAGGCTCCTGTGGGGATGGAAACACAGCGCGCTTCTGCACGACCCTGTGCAGGTGCTGTCTCATGCCACCTTCAAGTAACATCAGATTTACCGGTTTCCCACCTCTGCCATGTTCACATCACATCAGAATTACCAATCCTCACTTATAAATGAGATTCTCATTGACATCCAAGTTGCATCAAAAGTCATAAACATGCTAATCCTTCCCATTGTGAGCTTCCTTCCCAAATGACGTAAACGAACCATCACTACTGTATAGTTAGAAGACATGTTTGAGGCTCCATCAAAAAAAACAACCCAAAAAACAGTGACAGGTCGGGAATCAGACTTCAGCTTGAATATCCTTAAGCTATCACTCAAAATGTATTGATCTGCTGTCATGGGGTTCCATTATGCCTGTTATCTGTAAAAAAAAAAAAAAACTCACTCAGATTGTGAGTCGCTGTCATTAAAACTTACACCGGTGAAAAAAGCAAAATGCCTGTTCTGGGCTACTGTAGAAACTGGGAGAGAACAAACAAAGGCAACTAAAACACAATGATTCTGAGATAAGGTGGTTGTACACTAATGAAAACATAATCATTAACATTATGTTCTATTCATGCCAATATTTTATTCCATTTCTGTCCCTAAACCCCACTAAATCCTTCACACTGGACAGATATTCATCCAGGGGCATGCACACACCTGCATTACAGATATCACGGATTCCACATTATATTGATATATTTATGTACATTTCCATGTGTGAAAGGGTAGCCACTTTTTCTTTTTCTCTCCGTCAGTCTTTCCCTTGCAAATGCTATTAAATGGACCAAGTTGATACAGAGCTTTGGCTTATCCAACCTCTAAAGACCTCTGTCTCTCTCTCTCTGTCTCTCTCTCTCTCTCTCTCTCAGCCCAGGGACTATAGGATCACTGCCCATAGCCTGGTGCTGACCTTTTTGAATGCTGACTTCCTGGTGAACGGTGACCTCCGGCCAGGTTGAAGCATCACCACAGCAACATAGCAAGCCTGTCATCTCATCCACAGGGTTTGTCTGGTTAACCACTGCCCAGCAAGCAGGATGTTTGTGTGTAGGTGACAGTGTGTGTGTGTATACACTGTAAAACTCTGCTGTAAATTTACAGTGAAATCTGAACAGTATTCTGCTGTGTTAATGTCATATAGTGACATGCTGTGAACGGCAAAACAATCTGTGAGAAATACACCATTAGAGCACGAATACCAGAATGCCATTATAAACAGTAATGTACTGTAAACTTAACTGTAAAAAGCAGAGCATCATGGGAAGGTGAAAGAAAAGTATGAGAACTACAACAACAACTACTACAGTGAAACAGATACACTACGTCCTGCTCAGCCATTTGACACAGATGTCCAGAGATTCATTATTTTTTTGTTTTGTTTTTTGTTTTTTACATTCTTTGGCACATTTGAATGTTTTATGTCATTTTGATATAATTCTGCAATGATAGAGGTTATGGTTGACTTTCTAATTGTCCCTCAAAGTGTCTAAATGTTAGGAAATGTTAGCATAGCATTATCCTTGTCAAAGTGTGTTAGTAATTTTTAATTATGTGTTATTTTTACTGGTAAATTTCATTATATTATTAGTGGCAGTAGTTTAGTAGTTTTGCAGGGTTGGAGGTAGAGTAGTCGTCCATTTATTTGGTTGGTAGTTCGATCCCCGGCCCTCAAGGCGCTGCCTCTCCTTGCATGGTAGCCTTTAGCCCCTTTTCCACAGCGTAGTACCAGCTCTACTCGGCTTGGTTGTCTGCTTGTCACCTGTACCTCAGTACTGCAGGTGAAGCTGCTGTCAGTTAATTACTGTAACTTTACATTGACAGGTTTTACAGTGTATGATGTAAAAGCTCTCCAAGTGTGACCCACATAAAAATGTCTTAATGTGCCTCAGGACTCCAACATAAATGACTTACAAGCGCACACACACACACACACACACACACACACACACACACACACACGGTGACTGTGTTCCAGTGAGTGGGATTTTCCAGGCGGCGTCCGGAACAGTTGACGCTCCAGAGTTTGTCGTGGAAGTTCACTTTGATCAAAGCGGCTAGATTGTCCCAAAGCGTGGACGAGTCCTGACCCTTTACTTTGAGGGTGACCGTTCACATCAAGCATTTCCCAGTTCTAACCTCAACCGTAACCATCGCAAACACAGGCCAAACACCAACCCTTACAGCAGCATTATTTCATGTTTGTCTGGGCAGCAGAACATGCTGTTAACAGAATAGTGACACATTACTGACTTAGTGACATTGTGTACTTCTAGCAGACACAGAGCAACATTTGGAGTTGTTGTCTCGACCCACCTGATGACAGTAATTCTCATTATCCTTTTTTGCTCTGCTTTGGTCTCCACCAATTCATCCAGACCATGGAGTAACATTTGAAATGCATTTGAAAACTCCTAAAAATGATAGTAAGGAGATCTTATATAAAGATAAATTAAGAGTTAATGGTGTGGTTTTTTTTATATTCAAGGGTTCACTGATACTCTGTGATACTGTACTTGTATGGTGCTTCATTTTTAAGTATGTTTTATGAGATAAATATGTAAAAATGTTGAAAGTATGTAATAGTTTTGCCAAATCTCAAGTCTTTAATGACTTTTCTCAAGTCACCCTTCCCCTATAGGACCTCATTATTCAAACGTTGTGACTTTTCCCGCATTTTTCTGCGATCCTAGTCATTTTTGCCATTCCGGCTAACACCAGTTAGCACCAACTGAGTCCTGTGAGGGTTAGCTTTAGGCAACAAAAGCGCTTAGGGAATTTCTGTTAAATGTTTATAAGGAAAGATGTCCTGTCTCATGTTGCAAGTCACTGTTCACTTTTTCAATGCAAAACCCATGACCACAATCTTTCCTTAAACCATAACCAAGTCCTTCAGCTGCCAAACATAATCATATTAAAATGTTAATCACGCTTTAGTTGCTATACAGGTTGACAAAAAGCCATAAAAATTTCATCAATCTCTAAATTTTTACTATTAAAAATAAGCATGTAAGCATAATTTTGAGGAGACTGTGTTGCTACATAACCAGAAAATATATCATTTTCATTTTTTATCTATTCTTAATTTGTTTTATTTACAGTAATAAGATGAACAACTGATATAAAGACAAATAACTTTATGTTCCTGCCTGAAGCTACACTTCATGAGTTTCATGTGGGAAATGAGATTAATGAAAAAACTCTTATTATTATTTATTTGGGGTAGGTTTTATACATTTTGTCTCTCAGATCTCTTTTCCTGTTTCCTTTCATCAATATAATTGAATAAATACAATAATCATGACCCAACTTCCACTACATTTATCAAACATAATTCATCTGTCATCTTCATTTTGCCAGCTGGAAAAATCTAACAGCCTTTACATGTGCATGACTAGAGGAAGGAGTGTGCTCAAATTACAGTATTGGACTGGCACTGATCTCTTGTGTGTCATAACCTCACTTTCTGTGTGAGGGGAAATTTCCTGTAACATTATCCCGAAGTACACATTTTATGTCTGGGAAATGCTCTCAGAACGTCACAATTTAGGCTTTTTCTCAGACACAGATTCAACAATTGAAAATAAAACTGTCAACCGATCAAAATGACAGAGCTGAAAATATGAATGAGAGGTCACGTCTATCTTTGTCTCCCTGCCTCGCCCTCGTTCTCTTTCTTTTTGTAGAAGGACACAGATTCCTTTCATTCTCCAAGTGGTAATTTCCTCTCTATTGATTGATGTGTCCTGTTAAAGTTATGACAAAAGAGCCAGTTAACACATGTTCACCTGGAGGGGATCGGGTGACACACACACACACAGACACACAGACACACACAGACACACACAAAGGTCAGTCCAGACATTGTGGAAAGCTTCCTGTGTATGTTAGAAAGTTCAATCTAGCAGATTTGATTTCAACAACAACCTTCCTTGATGCTCATATCGTGGTACAGTTCAAAACAGGCATGCTAAAATGTTCTAATAGGTTTTATGTCAAGTGATACACATATGCTGGAGACTATGCACTTTAAGAGAAAAACACAGTGGTCACATCAAACCAATCAATGACAAAAACAACAAAGAGAGAGAGAGAGAGAGCGTTAACCTCTGCCAAGGCCCAACAATCCTCAACATAATTGTTAGGGACATAATTGTCCACCAAAGCATTTTTTCCCTGAGGTCAGTGTATTTGTTTAATATCTGCATATCTGTTGCGATTTGGGAGAGTTGACCCTTTATGTTTTCAACTTGAACATGTTCAGTTGCTTACGTTCTACAAACAAGAAAATACACAGCAATCGCAGTGACATCACATCATGTCAATCTGTCATTTCAGCCCTTTTCTCCTGCTAATTTGCGTTTACGGCGGACTTTTATGTTCCCATTTGGAAAAGCTTGCTTTTCAATTCAATTATGCTACAAATTGCTGCTCAACTTCTCCATGCATCTATGAAGAGAGGCAAATTCAACTGGTGCGCTGTCCGTCCCTGCAGAGAACTGGGCACACGACCAGACTTTCTACTTTGATATCTTTGCTGTCACTACTTGCTGCGTCTCAAACGTGCATTTAAAGGCAGTATTTCACTCTGTTCAATGCACATGAGACCATAGAAATGTTTCACCTCTAACATTTGAGTCTCACAGAAGATTTTCACATTCGCCAGCAACCCTAAAAGTACCTCAGAGTCAACTTTGTGCGCATAAATCACCGCACAACTTGATATGAACATGTAATTATAGACGTTCAGTGTTCTGATCAAGTTGTGGTTGTGTTCTAGTAGTGTTCTGTCCAACCTGTGGATGTTATGGATGTAACAGGAGACAGACCCCTGAGGGCATCTTATCAGGACCATCAACAGGTGGGCCTTTTACTTTCTAGAGGCGCACACACCCTCACACATGCCACACTTCCATGCATATGCACACAGATATACGAAATGAAACTTGTGCACAAACGTCTCCAGGTTAAATACCTGAGAGTCAAGAACCGCAATCCCAGCCCCCACTTCCACCCCCAACAGAGACACACACACACACACACACACACACACACACACACACACACACATACCTCAGAGTAAAGCGAGCGTAGCTGAGCACTTGCAGCTCAACCCCCAGCCCTCTCCCTGAGTTTAATCTGATTTCACATTCAGAAAAATACAAGTACACACACATTATGCCACGCATGCATACTACATCTACTCCGAGCACACACACACCTACACACACACACACAAACAGCGGAGGGGGCAGGGCGTGTAGAGTTTCTGCGTTGAAGCCTTGTGTAAACACCTGCCAGTAATCTACCAGCTGAGACGAGGCCAGATGAAACAGAACTTGTTCTTACAGTTCCTCTTACAGTCAGTTAAAGTCTGCTTCACATCTCTGCGTGAACCCGGGGCCACATCGGTACGCTGATAGGAGCCTGGCAGCTTGATTGTGGTTCTCTGCAAATGAATTCAATCCCTCATTGTTCCACATAACCGTTACATGATTGCTGCACTTCTTCATCGCTGTTACCTGACCCTCAAAAGAACTCGTGTGGAGGATCCAGTGCCGCACAGGATACAGGGTGGGGATTTTCTGCAGCGGCTACCACAAAAGACCGGAGGCTGTGATTATGATAAAAGCCTATTTCATGCTCGCCATAGCCTGATTCCAAGCTGCTGGTTCACCGAGAGGATCTCCGGGGTCATAGATACAATGGCCTGCTTGCGGGTCAATACCCCAAAGTGCATGTTCTTAAGAGTTTAAGGCTGACTTCATGGGAGTCATCCTTTATTTTCACACATTTGTTTTTGTCCTTCTCCTTTCTTTTTTTTTTGTATTTCCATCTCATTTGTCTCCCTCGTGAAAAAGAAAACATTTCCCCCAAAAGCAGTCAACAAAGATTATTGTAAAAGGATATTTGTTATGGCATGCTTTATTAAAACCTATCATCAATGTGGTTGTGTCGCAACAAGAACCAATGATAACATTCAATAAAACTGACAGTCGAGTTTAAACAATGAATCATTCTGTTTTGATGCCAAAACACTGAACAGAGGAATGATGGAAGAAGGATGTTACAAATCTATGAAACCCTCTGGGTGACAATTATTTAATCCTCCATCATTTATCAGTGGAACTCTGGCACTGACTTTACAAACCCTACCAGGAATGTGTTCTGGTACATATTTCTGCTGTATGTATTTCATAGCAGCAAAAGTTCAGCAATACTTTTGCTGAATTACCTTCAGTTTTATTGCTGGGCCCCCCAGCGTCTGGACCCCGCTGTACCAACAAAGAGCTTTCTCTGAGTGTTTGAACCATGTCCTAATGTCTATCTGAACATGGTCCTACCACTGTGATTTCCTGAAATCCTGACAGTGAATTTCCCTTCTACTAAGAAAACAGAGAGGGGAACTGAGACTAACAGGGCCAGGAGGTAGTTTATGTGTTTAAGTCTGCTTATTTTAAGGGATTATAAAACCTTGAGTCCAGTTCTACATTTATATACATGTGAATTGGAAACAACTATAGAATTAAACCCAAAATTTTGTCAATATTGTCGGGAAACTTTAATATTTCAAAGTTGAGTCAATTTCAACACTTTAGATGGATGGTCCTGCACTGTTTGTGGAGTCCTCTGCATTAAGATCCTGCTATATTCCAATGCACTGCAGTCACAGAAACAGCGGGAAGCTGCACTTCTTGATGCATAGTTTATGTCAGCCTGAACTTGACCTTAATCTAGTTCTACAGCTTTGATTGCCTGCCAATAATGTTAACACCAAACTGACAATATTCTGTCAAAAGTAAATTTAGAGGAAAAAAAAAGCGTGAGGAAACTTGCCAATCAAAGATTTCCTTATAAAATCAGTGACAGTAGGAAGTTTAATTTCCAACTTTTTCTGCACAATCTGAACAAGATTGCTTTTCATGACTGCGGTCAGAACACAGCCCTCGGTGTTTGTTAGCCTTCCAGCTCCACACCCTGTGAGAAAAAGTCTGTTTTCCCTTCACTTTTGAATGGAAAGCGATTTTTACATTCTTTCCTCAGGCAAGAGGATAGAAGGGGAAGCCACAAAGGGGAAAAGATATTCTAATGGCGGTATCAGAGCACAATAATGATAGATGCAGGTTTCAGGGCCTAATCCACAGGGATACATGATGGGACTGATAGAACCATTAAGGTATGCTTTGCTGCTTTCGCTCCTGTGCTGCTGCTGCTGCTGCTGAGGCTGCTGATTGATGGCCCGGTGTGGACCAGCCTTTTGAGGTCAGGTTTATAAAATGAGATTCATTTAGCTTCATTTACATATAAATCTACCAAAGTGGACGCTAGGATTATTCTAGATAGTGTTGCGTCTCTACATGAAGGATGCTAATTTCTGCTGTCAGGTAGAGACTTGGTGTGTGCCTGTGTGGTAGACAGATGTCTTCCTCCTGAATGATATGATGTTTGACACTTCATTTACTGCTCCTGACCAGGAGGTTAATAATGCTACCAAAGGCAACCAGGGCTAAACCCACACAGACACAGCACATGCACAGGCACAGGCATAGGCACAGGCAATATTCACTCCTATACACAACCTTGAAAAAAATCAGAAAAATACTGGTTAAACAATAAAGTAATTTTTATGTAAAGAGTGAAAAATAAATGTAATTTGTCATTATTGGCATTACACTTTTAAAAAAAACAACCCAGTTGGCTTATTAATTTACAGACTGTCCGTAATTTTACACAGTTTTGTATTAAATAAATAAATTACTTAAAAAAATTAAAGTTTTTTCCGTAAAGTAAGGTGTTGTTTAAATGGACGTGTGTGTGTGTGTGTGTGTGTGTGTGTGTGTGTGTGTTTGTGTGTGTGTGTGTGTGTGGTAGGGCCCAGCGTTTGGACAGTGTGTGGACTCTCCTATTACATTTCAATTTCCACAGATAAAAAAGAAAAACTGAGTCTGGAACATCTGGACCTGAAGGAGAGTGACAGACAAAGGAACATCTATAGGGAAGAGAAAAATCAGCTGATCAAAGTGTATTCGTTATTTCAAATAGGAACATGGGACACAAAATGTGAGAAGGGGTAAGCGAATAATCACATGTTTTCCATACATAGAGTGATTGAGCACTCTGCTGACTTTTAATGTTTTTGTATTTATTAAGAAAGCAGAGATGGAGACACAGGAGAAAAACTTCTGGAGGGTTTTGATGACCTGCCAAGTAAATATAAAACTCAACACCTGCACACATTGTTATACACTATAATATATGTGCACTGATGTGTACTAATTACTGCATGTTAAAGTCTGACATTACTTATTTGGATAATTTTAAGACCTTTTGCATGACTTTTAGCGTAATATTGTACTTTGAAATCTTTAAAGGTGCAATAAACAATCCTGGTTGATTGATGAGTCTGAGCCACCAACTCAAAGCATCTGTATTTTGCAGCCAAGAATGGTCCCAAGTTTTTCACCACCACAAATGACTGAATGATGTTTCAAGCAGGCTGCATCCAACTTTACTTTTCTTTCACTTTTAAGTAAGCCTGCAGCTCTTTTCACTTAAGATTATATATATGACATATTTTCAATGCAAATTTTAGCACACACACATGTTCACAATGACGATACAAACTGCAGATGTTTAGCAAATATGATTGTGTTTGAAATCGTTCACTCATTCACTACTCCCTATTCAGGCCACAGCATGCATAGAAATGACTTTATCACAATATAGAAATGTTGACAGCGTCTTATGGGTCTTTTGAGATGACTGGAAGGAAATGTAGGAATTTATTTCTTCCTTCGACAAGCTCTACGAGGCCGGTGTGTCTGTTTTGCACGTCTGCTGCGATTGTCAATTGATTGGTAGCAGCTGTCCAGTCTTTCCAGAGGAAGTTGGACATTTTCAAAATAGATCTCCTAGAGGACTGTACAGATTTTCCAGCTATGAAACAAATTCAGGGTGAGAAAGATGTTTCGTCACATGTTCTACGATCAATTTGACAACTTCAGCTGTGGAGGGCAGCTCTTTTGTTTTCATTCAGAATCCCTCTCTGGTCAAAAATCTCACCACATTTTCACAGGAGGTTAAACAGGTTTACAAGTGGGCAGATGCTGGATCTCTACAGACAGAACTTATTGATCTGCAAGCAAATGTGGCATTGAGAGAGCAGTGTGGAGATTCCCCACTGAATTTTGGAAAGAGAGACAATGCATGTAATCTCCCACTGAAGTCGGTTATGATGATGAGGCGCAGTCAAATCGAGACACCAGTGAATATGACAACCACACAAATGACTTTCCCTGAGACGGTTTCTGGCAGTTTGTGCAAAAGCTCATTGGTTGTGCAAAACAATGCTTCAGCTGTCCAGGTGGCTTGTCTCATGCAACCATGCAGGTGAAGAAGCCAGATGTGGAGGTCCTGACTGGCATGTGATTGTGATTCTTTTTCGTGAGTACTGCCAAATTCTCTGAACCGACACTTGAGATGGCCTGTGGTAGGGAAATTTAGTTCTGGTGATGTTCAAGGAAATCTCAGAGAAACCCCCGAAGTCAATCGGATTCATCCTGAGGATCATTAATGTAAAAAAATTTCCATGCACTGAGAGGCAGAAAGAGAAGTCTACGCCGTAAACATAAAATAAACCTGTGCAATAGAAGAATCTACCAACTCTTTCACCACTCCTATCCTGATAGCTAACATATGAAGTCTCTGAAGTGTTGGGGGGCATGTTGACTTTTTCTATTGATGGAGCCCTGATTAATCTGCTGAGGCAGAGGAACAGATACCCGTGTAATCAAATCTGCTGTGCTAGGGGTGCATTTCAGAGCCAAACCCTCTACAAGCCAAATTTATACAAACGTGCCTTTTTTTGTTCACAGGACACAATACAGCTGCTCAATTCACTGACGCACTCCACGCCGCCTCCCCGTCTTTTTTTCATTTCCATTCCCTCCCTTTGTTTTTCATTGCACAAGCAAGCGCACACAGAAAGGCCAAATTTTATATAACTTGTGCTGACCAAACCTCTGCGCGATCGTAGCTACGGCGAGGATGGATGAGGTAAATAAGTGGTTGTGCAGAGAGGTTGTGTTCCCTATTAAAGAAAAGGCTGACGTGTGAATTGGGTTTCATCTGCTAACTGACAGCTGTAAAGATGAGCAATGAGACTGTCCTACTTCATAACCTGGGAAGAGAAACCTTTTGTGATGCATGCGAAGGTGCTCGCAAATAGATTTGTTCTTACCGCCACCAAATAGTGTGTGCTAACCTTGAGCTTTTTATTAGTAAAACAGTAAAAACAGTATTTTATAGTGACTTCATTGAGGAGGCACAAAATTAGAGAAAAGGTCACAGGTGCTCATATGCACATAAACTAAAATCAATCACATGCACATAAAACTGGGGCAAAGGTTAAATAATCCATGTTTTTTTGCCTTTGATTTGCAACCTTTGCTCAAAAAGTGGAGCGACTTAAGTCTTGAAGCAGGCAGGGAGCCAATTTAAGATTCATGGAGTTCCCGTTTTCTGTGCAACTGCATTGTCAGAGCGTCTTGCTCAAAGCGCTTTGTGGAGCCATAAAGTCAGGTCTACAGCTGCTATCTACAAGTGTCCTACCCTTTCCTTCCTTTCTCCTCTTCCTCTCCTTGTCACTAGTTATCACTGTCAAAGTCCAGCTGCAGTGTTTACCCTGGGAGCTGTCACAGAGATGTGTCACCACGGTGTGATGCTTCACACACTCGCCGACAAAACCGCCAGTCCTTTTTCACACATGTGCCATCAATAACACACACACACACACACACACTTATCATCTACTACCTGTGGACTCATTATTAGTTTTATTTGACCAAACTAGAGACATCAAGTTTCCTTTCGCTTTTCAGACCAAAAGGAAAAAAGAAAACCAGCTTCACAGCCACACTGGATTGCATCTGTCTGTTCATACTAAAACATTGCTGCTTGCAAATGACTGCTTGGCAAGCTTGCTAATAGCTTCTTGTAGTTGCAGCTTTGTCATAAGCTGTCCCCTGTGGCATTTCCACAAGCTTACTTTGTGCTATTTCTAGAAGTAGCAGCGATACAAAGAAAGAGAGAGAAAGAATGTGACCAGAGAGGACAATGCAGACAAGGAATAATGAGACTAGTCATTAACGGCAGCGATAGCATGATACTGTTAATGAAGCAGTCATTACGTTTTTGTGTGTTTTTTTTACATTTTGAGAAGAAATAGGACACTCCGCTGTCCCGTCATTTGTCATATTGTTTTCTTTTCCATTTTTAGAGACAAATACAGGCTCATTAAAGCAAAGTAAAACTAAAACTTAACTACCAGAACGTGTCCTGTAAAACTGGATAAATGTGGATAATGAAGGTTGTGTGTGCGTCTCTTCCCGTGTTGTTCTCAGAGCAGTTTGTGATATGTAAGCCACCCTGGATGCACGAACTGTTTGCTTAAAGAAGAAAAGACTAAACCTAATGTCACCTTGTAATCTTTTCCCCATCACAAACATGCAGCATACAGTACTGTGGATCTTTGCCAGTTAGCATTTTGTGATAAATTGAATATTATTTGAGCCAGAGAAATATTTGAAAACACAACCAGGGAGATGTTCCAGTGACAAGATTTGTTTTACATTCTACACTTCACTGCAGCTCTCAGTGATGACAGGCGGCAATGGAGGTAATGGAAAGTGCGCTTCGTAACCTCCTCTTCCCTTCAACTCGCTGCCAGGGTTAGAACTTCAGTGTGTGTTCATCTTCCAGATGTGCTACTGCTCAGAGAAAAGCTAAACACCTCATGACACTGCAAAGCCACTGCTTAGATAGAGAAGTTTTTACATTATGTTTAGTCTGGGAATTGATGTGGTTTTCTGATTTAAAAAAAAAAAAAAATCAATAAAGAAGACCCTGAAGCGGGCGGGAGAGATCGCAGCCGACCCTTCTTTTTGAGACTCTTCCCTCTGACAGGAGGCTGCGGTCCATCAGGACCAAAAAGTCACGCCACATAAACAGTTTCTTCCCGTCTGCTACTGGCCTCATTAACGAGGGATAGACACGCTACCCCCTGCACAGCTGCACAGTCCTGCCCTCCATAACCACTGCATGTTACATTAACGTATAGTGACTATAGGGACTCTGTTGGACCATCCCCCCCCCCCCCCCCCCCCCACACACACACTATGTAAATATTTCCCGTGCCTCGACTGCAACTCCGCACATTACAGGCATATTTTGCACATATTTCTTGCACATCCTCACACAACTGCAAATTACTTTAAAACAAACTGTTTGCACAATTGTTCTGTATATTGACGACGTTTCTACTTCATTGTCTATTATATATTTTCGCTTTAGCCTCATTTCCATATCCGTAGTACCGGCTTGACTTGATTCTACTCCCCTTTTTTTGGCGTTTCCAGTAGGTAAAAAGTACCTGGTCACTCATTAGCTGCATAAAAAAGAGAAAAGTCCAGCAGCAAACAAACACGCACTCATGTAAGTACGCGCATAAGCAAACATTGAAATGTCTTGAATAGTTGAGATAATACTTCACACACACAGAGACACACACACACACACAGACACACACACACACACACACAACCGGCCAAAGTTAATCTATAACAGAGGCAATATGTGCAATAAGGCGGCATCAATAACGAATGTGGCTTTGAAAGAACAAAAGCATATCTTGTCTGTTGTGTTTCAGTCCCACCAAGTCATGTGTCAGACTGACGTGTGTGTCTGCGTGTTTGTGTGATGTGATGAGTGGTTGTTGGGTGTCTTAACGTGCTGTTTGTTTCTGATAGTGTTACACAAAGCAATGAAGGAAATCAGAAATGTATGAATGTTTGGCCGCTATTCTCATTCGCAGCGCATTCCAGCTTGATGCCTCTGAACTTGTGTGTTCTTTCTCTGTGTGTGTGTGTGTGTGTGTGTGTGTGTGTGTGTGTGTGGCCATATTTTCATATGTGAAACACACTCTTGCTTATATTTCAGCTGACTGTTGATATATATCTTTGTGCCCATACAGTACATGTGCATTCTCAGTAATATCGCTCTGTTCCTATTGCTTGACGCTGGAGTTATTTCTGTGCTCTGCATCTAATTAGTCGAGTGCAGAGTGTAAAAGCAAACATCAAACACAAAGCGAATATAGACTCCAGCCGTACACACTTCACACACGTCTTTAAAATGTCAGCTTGATCATAAACAGACATTAAAAAATAGTCTTTTAAGGGTGATTGAGGGCACTAGTGTTGTGCATATGCAACTCTGTCTCTGACAAATGATGTTGATACGCCTCTAATTTGCAATAGCAATATATATTTTTAGAGAAATGTAATTGCAGATATGTTGTTGATGCAAGTCACAAAATGTTACTGCTGATACTGATACCTTAATATTCAGTTACAATGGATTTCTCTTGTTTTCCTACAATATCCACTGCAAAATAAGCCCTCCCAAAAAAATACACTGTTCCGCCAACATAAATGTAATTTTAGACCTGACTTCTCTTTCAGCAGAAATGAGATTATTTGTCTGTTCCTTCCAAAACCGTAAAGACTCGATGTAGCGACCCTCTATACTTGTGATATAGTTAGGTTTAGACAAAACAACTAGGATAGATTTAGGAAAAAAAATAAGATAAAATATTTCATTGAAATAAGTACTGAGAGTTGCAATAATATTGTGGTTTTGGTTAAACTTACTACCTTATTAAAGGATAGGGGACTTTTATCTTCAAGGCTCTGATAATAAACATGTGGTTAAGATTAAGGAACGATTATGGGATGTTCAGCGTTGACCCATCCATCCATAATCATCTGCCTCAAGTTTTGTGGAGGTTTTGTCGATCTTTCTCTAACCTCTACTTTTACTAAAGAGTTTTTTTAAATTTTTTTAATTTTTTTGTTTGTTTGTTTCCTAAACATAATGACATGCAGGACTCAGGATGTGAACTCCAGTCTGTGGTTACAAAGTCCTGTCCACTGTAAGCCCACCATCCACCTGGACTATACCTCCTTTAGCTTTAGTTTAGTTTAGTTTATTAAGTTTATTGATGTGCTGTTGCTTCACAGCAAGAAGGTCCTGGGTTCAAATCCCGCTGAGTACCTGGGACTTTTCTGTGTGGATTTTCAGATTGACGGGATTGACAGATTGCTCTTTGTGAAAAAGCAGATTGTGGGAGGGTGGAGCTGCATTTTAGGACGCTACAATCTCACACATTACAAGACTGCAGCAACTCATTCACTGGAAAACCAGTGAGCGCAATCCAGGCTGCAAATATGATGTTTGTCATCTAAACATATGTGGTAAAACACACACACACACACACACACTCCCAAGACATTCCTATGAGCCATCAAATAAGCATCCTGATATCACTTCCTTGCCTAGAATAAAGCCTCTAATTCATATATTAAGCATCAGTTCAAGCCAAGTTGCAATTATCACTACATGGTGTAACGTAACTCTGGAATACCCCTGCTCTTATTTTCCACACTCATTGTTGGCAAATGGTTCGTCCAAATCAGGCTCATCAGTGAGTCATGAGAAAGGGAGAAAACTCCCCCATCTCCCCCCATGCAGTCACAAACATGACCAGGGGATTCAAACCCTGTGTTCTTCTCCATGGTTTTAATTATGAATGCAGTGTTATTGATGATTTAATAATGAATGAAGTCACACAATCATCTCACAAACTCTCTCTCTCTCTCTCTCTCTCTCTCTCCTGGCAGAAGCTACATTAAGGATCTCGCTGGGTGTCGTCATCCGACCAGCCCTGCTCCCTGATGTCTGCCGTCACCGACTTGACCACTGACCTGGATGAGGACGTGTGTGTGGGTGCCAGGTGGCCTTATCCAAGACAAAATGGCTGCAGATCAGTGTGTGTGTGTGTGTTTATGAGTTTATATGTGAATATGTTTTATTGAATCATACTCATTTATCCCAGGGTGATTTCCAGTGTGTCCAACCCTTCCTCACCCTTGTGTCTTTAACAACACCCTCACCTCTCCTCCCTCCTGCCTGCAGTGACTCACTGTGGTCTGTTGGTGCTCTCACCAGCAGACCGGGGCTGATGGGTAGTGGTGGGTGGGGGTAATGGTGTCAGTGGGTGGGTAGCGGGCTTTTCCTCTTATATTCTGGATAGCTACACATAAGTGTGTGTTTGAAGCGACCTCTGGAAGGCTTTCTCTAGGTGTGGACATGACTGGATTCAGCTGTAATGGCAGTTGTAGTGCACACTGCATGCAGACACAATTGCACACAGACACACAGACACACACACACATACTGGGAAACAGCTGCTGGAACACTTAGCAGTGAAGCCATATTTGCAAAAATCACAGTGACAAGCGATATTAACCCTAAATGTCAAGGTCAATTTTACTAAGAGATGTGCAGCACGTTATGTGGCCCCGGCCAACATCTGGTTTGGCTTGAATCCACAGGGAAGGAAATCATACTCTGCTTTTTAAATACACCACTTTTGGTCACGTTAATCAAGTTTCACTTTAATTTACAATTGAGGGAAACTTCATTCCACAGCAGAGAGTATTTGTGTTTTAATGCATGTGATTAATCGGGGTTAAAGTGACTGAGTTGTATCTGATTGTGGGAATAACTACGGCTACGTTCAAACTGCAGGCACCAGTGGACCAAATCTGATTCTTTGCTCATATGTGAGTCAGATGTGTGGGGTGGTTTGTTTTTTTCAGGACAGTGTGGCCGGCACAAATCGGATGGAATCTGATCTTTTCAATTCTGATCTGGGCCAGTTTTATAAGCAGTCCTACAGTCACATATATCCATATATACATGGCGATGGGAAGATCAGATCAGAATGTAGTTTTGTCATCAGTGGTGGACAAAGTCAAAAAGGGAGGATCGATGGAGGGTTGCTGCAACAACTGGGAGACAGGAAGTTGCAACTTTAATAGATAAATTAGAAAATCCTTAAATCAAATCCTGTTTTGGCCTTTTCACCACACTACTGTTTTATTAATCCTGATAATGAACTGACATACCAATGACATTCTCTGTTTTCAGCAGTATGCTTGTTGTGAATGTGGGTCCATGATACTGATCTGTTCACAATAGATGAATGTGAACAGTCAAGGCAAAAATATCTGATTTTAGTAAAAAAATAATGGTTGGCATAGTCCTGTATTTAGGTTGCCATTTCCTGTTCTATTTTGTAGGCTTAGTTCTCCATGTCATGTCTCATGCTTTACACTTCCTGTCTTATTTTCTTATGATCTGTTTTACCCCTGTGGTTCCTCTGTCTGTGTTTTTCCCTCTGTTTGTTTGCTCTGTCTTGTTAGTTTATTTTGGCATCCTCCTCATGTTTCCCTTTTAGGTTTTCCCTCTTCATTTCCCCTCCACTGTGATTGTCTGATCATTCCCACCTGTGTGTGGTTGTCTCCTCCTCCTCTGCCACCTGTTCCCCTCTGGTAACCTGTGTGTGAGTCTGTGTGTTTCTTACCTTCTTTGTCAGTTGATCAGCTTTGCCCTGCTTTGCCCTGCTTCGCTCCATGTCTGCTCTGTGATCTCCTGTTTTCCTCTATATAAGTCTTCTCCATGTTTTCTTTCTGTTGTGCTTTGGATTTTGTCTTGCCCCTCCCTGGAATTGCTGGATTGTTTGTTTTTGGACATTTTGCATTTTTTTTTCTAATCATTGGATTTAGTGTTTTTCCTGTCTTTGGTCTGTGGACCCTGTTTGCTGTTTTAGTTGGCATTTAGTATTAAATCACTGAACTGCTATACGTTGTCTCTCTGGCTGGTGTCTGCATTTTGAGGCCTCTACATTTTTGCTGCACACAAGAGTTGTGTTACTTTCAACTGCAGTGTGAACAAAGCCTATAAGCCATGTCTTGTGGTTAATTTGTCATCTGGCTTGGTTTAAATGTCCCATGCATGTCAGCGTCTTTGTGTCTCGGTGATTTTGTTGTTGAAACACACAGATTCTGGTGAATTGCTGGGGATGTTGTCGTATGCCATACACCCCGTCTCCTCCTCCTCCTCCTCTCTGCTCCCTCCTGCTTCCCTCTCGGAGAAGAACTCGACTCCTTATGGCTGTAAACACTTTACTGTTTTTGTTCAAGGAAATCACTTGTTTCCTGCCTGTATCATTTATGTCTAACAAAACTCCACATAAAACAATAAAATACATATTTTGTCAATATGTATCAGACACATAAAAGTGTTTGATGTGATACTCCAGCAGGAGGATCATCATTTGTCTCCATCTTTCAAAAGCAGCTACCAGTCACTGATAGAAACATAGATCAGTTCTATAATCTGACAATGCTATGGTTAATGTTTAGGTTAGGTTTAGGGAAACGTGATGGTTTGGGTTGAAATCTGATTAGTTAGATGACTCTCGTTGTCATTATGATAATAAACATGAGGTAATTGTTGGGGAACAATCATGAACATGCTTAAAGAAAAAAAAAGTTTATGTTAATGTTATTCAGTGTTTTACAGATGGCTGAGAAGCTGATAATATGATGGTGGAAATGCAAAAAATTGGTGACTAATTCACACAAAATAAAAATGATAAATCATTTTTGAAGCACCTATTAAAAAAAAAACACCAGTTGCACCACATGCAAACTGTATTTTCTAATGCATTCATATTAGTGTGGATATGGCCTCTGGTTGGTATCACAGTGACTCAATTAACACTTACAAAATACCACTTAGCAACACCAAAGTAGCCAAAGGGCTGCAACACACAGCACTTAAAAGTCCAGTATACTCTGACGGATGACAGTGATGTGTGTGCATGGCTGTGTGTTTTTTAGTCACAGTACAATACAGCACTGAACATTTTATGGATTGTTATCACTCTGTTCATTCTGTGATCATTTTATAGCAGGTTAACATCAAACAACACACCCATTTCCCCTAAGTTATACTATTTTTTTTAATGTTTTTTCTTGGGTGAGAGTTACAACAGGGGTACATTTAAAATGATTTGATGATAGTAGAGGACGGAGCAGATAGACAAAGAAAAACTTGAGCTGATAGAATGTTAATTGGAACTCACGTTTCCACTTACAACCAAGGAATGGAGGGGAGCATCTCTGATCTGCCAACAACCCGAAACTTGAAGCAAATAAGCAGCAGAAGAATGAGAAACTGTGGCTACATAATGAAAGCATGGATCCATACAGGAAACCTCATTTTAACAGGAAGAAACACCATTTTAGAGGTGAATCTGGTCACAATATATCGGCATTAGTTTTGTTTTTATGCGAGTATGAGAAGTTGTCTTGTGTGTGCAATACTCCTCTGTGATGCAGAGAACTGGACAGGAGCATTTTGATTTGTTAAGTGGACCAGCTGAACTGTGGAGGGACAGCCTGGCACAATGAACTGACAACCTCCAACACATATTTGCTTGTAGAGCCTTAACTTTCTGTTTGACGTGTTCTCGAGCGCTCAAGGCAGAATAAGTCGTGTGCACACGCTGCATGTGTGTGCATTGTTTTTGTGTCAGACGTGCTGTTAGCGGCGACAAAGCTACAGTGGGGAAACTGGCACACTAATGACATGTGACAAGGGTACAGGGAGTTGACCCATCCTCAAACTTTCTCTCCTTTTTCTCTCCTTTTTCACATCATTCTGTCTCTGAGCTTAGTTGACAGTAGTTGTGAGGAAGGCAAACCCTGCAGCGTTTGTTTTTCCATGTCACTGCAAAGCGCTGCCATCCAACCTCCGCTGCACTCGCCAATAGTTAGCTGTGATTCCTTTTCACATGCTTTTGGTTAGCAGGGATTCTGCAAAATACTCCAGCAATGTGAATGTGATGATCTGCCGGTGCCACATACTTTAAAGCCAACTCTGCAGCTCTCGCTCCTATTTGCAATGAGGTAATTAGCTCTATGTTCTAAGCAGAGGAATTTAAATCAGGATTAGGAGGAAAAGGGTGGAGGAGGATGTGAACTAAACGGAGAAGGAGACGAGGGTCAAGCAGAGGTTGGCGGGTTTGTGGGTGTCTTAGTGGGGGGAAAAGAGCACGATAATTAGCCCGTTAATCATCTGGTTTGAACCACTGATGGAGCCCCAAGAGCCTTAAGGTTACGTGTGTGTGTGTGTGTGTGTGTGTGTGTGTGTGTGTGTGTGTGTGTGTGTGTGTGTGTGTGTGTGTGTGTGTGTGTGTGTGTGTGTGTGTGTGTGTGTGTGCGTGTGTGGTCCAGGTATGCTGAGTAACACAACACAGCACAGTTGGTGATCCCATAAAGTCCTGCCTTAAGGAGAAAAGTTCTCCACAGCCATAACTCAGCGTCTCAGTCAGGTCGTACCTCGTGAGATTTCCGATTTTTCACAATAAAAGTCTGAAATTAATGGCGTCTCATTAACATGAAGGCTGGAGCTGGAAAAGGTTAAAGATGCACAGAGAGAGTGAGGTGCATCTTTCCCCTCTCCTCAGATCTCTGAATTTAATTTGTCGTGTCGATACTCATCTTATGAGCAAACAAGTCAAATAAAAGATGAAAGTTTTTTTAAATTTTTTTTTTTTACATCAAATCCCATAAGTCTATAAAAACTTTCTTCCTGCTATTTATGTCCTTGGTAAAGATGAAAAAATATAACCATCACTCTCGTGCTATATTTTCAGTGTTTATTCATGGATGAATAAATTAATATCCAGCAAAATACTTTACATACAACATGAATGTACTGTCATTCAAGCTCGTAAAATGTAAAAAAAAACAAAAAAAAAACCTTTTATAAACCAGGCAACAGAGCTGTATTTATTAATGTAATTTAAATAATAAATGAGTGATTATTGGTGACTTCACCATGAGACGGCTGGAAGAAGCTATGAAAGATGCCCTGTATCAAATGTGTCAGGTGTGTCAGGGTCCTTGGATGGAGGTAAATCATTTTAGAATCAACATGCTCCACCTCCCCACCCCTCAGTAACAGTAGCTCGACTATTAGCAGCTGTAATGTTCTGGCCATCATGCACTTCTGTCTCTCACATCTGGAGCTGCCTTAGGACATGCACTGAAGTTGACTGGTTTTGGCAGGCCTCTATGACTGGTCATTGTTGTGTGTGTGTGTGCGCGCTTCATCACCTTGCTGTAGGGAGGACATTACATTAAGAGGTGAAGGGGCCTGCTGTGAGGTCACACGCCCACACAGCTCCTCCTCATGGCATCTTGAGGTCAACGGCAGCGTTTCCCTGTTTTGGGCGTCTGTAAGAAAATGGCAGGATCCGACTCTGACATTACAAAGACTTAACATGTGTCTTTAAGGGAAGGAAGGCAGAAGGAGAGCGGGATGCGAGTGAGCTGGAAGGCACTGACATCGGTATGAAGGGAGGAAATAAAAAACCTAAGAAAGTTTTACACGGGAGGCTTTTGGAGTAGATTTGGACAGTTTGTTTAAAGTGGATGTTCTTCATAGATATAGAGCAAGAGATAATGCCCCGCCATCTTACTATATAGATATATAGAGATATATAGATATATAGATATATAATGAATAAAAATAAATAAAATTCAAAGCATGTATCCAAATCATTGGAGGCTAATGTTAATACTAGATATTACTATTATTATATATCTATGAGCCATAGTGAGAAGAGAGGTTCAGTCCTGCCATATGAATTAAAATAAAACAATCTACTTTGTATGTTCAGCAAATAAAAGAAGAGAGAATAGTTTAATTTTTGTTTTAATTAGGTGACTCTGTGAAGCTGTGATTTATATAAATAGACACGGCCAACATGGAAATATGTATTCGGCCTTGTGACTGTGTTCTTGTCAAAAGCACTGAGTGAAGATTCCTCACAGATAGTATGAGTCAAGTTCTCCAAGTAACTCTGCTGAACTCTCTACAAACTGAGATAGAAGGGAGCTGATGTATAACTGGAACCGGTGTAGAGAAGAGAGTCATGAGCTGTTGGACACCGGACAGAGTGGCTGCCCATGACGATAACGTGTGTGTGTGTGTGTGTGTGTGTGTGTGTGTGTGTGTGTGTGTGTGTGTGTGTGTGTGTGTGTGTGTGTGTGTGTGTGTGTGTGTGTGTGTGTGTGTGTGTGTGTGTGTGGCTTGCCTGCCTATATTATCACAGAATGATGGGGTCACAGCTGAGGATTTTCCCTCATCATGAGCAGCGATATTGAACATTTTCCTCTGTAGATAATTGTGCTCATAAAAACACATTATCCGTACCGCATACTTGTCTCAGCTGGGTACCCGGCTCAGCCCCAGACCCCACGGATGCTTTTTCTGGAGCACAAGGCCGCATCTGCTCAATACAATACACACCTCCTGATCACATAATCCTCTATTTCCTTCTATGTGGAAGGCTTAAAGAACCCCTCTCTACGTTGTCCACACCCACATGTCCCATGTCATCGTGCAAAAGCTTAAGCACCATTTGTTTCAGTTCAACAGGGAGAACCAACAATTTCCTCTGATTAAGATGCCTTTATAGTTACATTTTCTACATTTAGTTCAGTCCATTAATGGACTTGACTGTCATGGTATTTTCCTTTTATCTTAGTCATTTGGGGCCCATCCACTCTTTTTCAGTGTTTTGACCTATTTTTTATTATTAATTCAGACGTCTTCAGGAATGAAAACGGGTATAGTACTAGGTGGTGAGTCATCAGCTGTTGACGGTGACGGCGACGGCCTATGAAGCGGCCAATGACACATCCTCTCACCCTCCACCCTTCCACCTGATTTCATGGAAATTGGGCCAGTAGTTTTTCCTTAATTCTGCTTACAAATGGAAAATGAGACAAAAACTGACCCCCTTGGTGGAGGCAAACAGTCAGGAGTAATAGAATGGAATGAGATTCTCCTCAAGGAGGGGGAAAGGATTTTGGACACAAACAGGTTACTGTACACACAACTACAGTACTTACACCACTTTGTTGTTGTTTCTCTTGTTGTGCCTTCAAGGAGAGACCGTCTGAAAGCCTGCGCTGTAATTTCCATTTGTACAATTAATATACGGTCGCACAAAACTCGGCACAAACCTGTCTGTTTCTAATTTACTCAGCATTTACACCAACAAGATAACAAGACTTTTCAAGTGCAGCTCGATCTGCTTCTCCTCTCTCTCTCTCCTCTCCAGATCTGTTTTCTCCATCACCCCGCGTTGTGTAGGAATGTGACAAGGATATTATTAATGTGATAAAGACTTTTTGCTTCCTTCGTCTCTGGTCTGTAATAAAAACCTCTGAGTAAACACACAGAGTGGTCCAGATGGGACACGATGCAGATCCCTGTCTTGCTCCCTGATTAACATCTCTGGCTCGTACTGTGTGGTGGAAACCTAAGGCCCAGCAGTGTTTTATTCATCGCAGACACATGAACAGATGAATGATTAGTACAAAGTACAAATTTCTGAAAAATGCATGCCTGCATGCACGCACACAGGAACACATACACCTGAGGACACCGCCATAGAAGGATGATTTAAAGCCATATCTTGAGTCACACATGCCCTCCACTACACACACTGTCACCTTTTGTGGGTCTGAGGTCCATTTGTACCAACAGCAGGCGTCTTGAGTGAACAGGCTGACACTGAGGTGCTCTGTGTGATGCTATTCCAGTTAGACATACCTTCACAGTCTGGATGAAAGCGTATTTATTTACTCATTTGGGTTCCTGAGAGTCAACGGACGTGATGATAATGTTTAAAACTATTGTGGTTTATTTTCCACTTTTCTATTCAACATTCACTGCTTTGCCAGGATTCCCTTCCTACAGCTGTCAAAATGAAGTCCTCCGAGCTCAGTCCTCAAAGATGCGGCTGTTGATATTTTAGGCAATTTAAGAATGGGATCGGTGTGTGTGTGTGTGTGTGTGTGTGTGTGTGTGTGTGTGTGTGTGTGTGTGTGTGTGTGTGTGTGTGTGTGTGTGTGTGTGTGTGTGTGTGTGTGTGTGTGTGTGTGTGTGTGTGTGTGCGCAGCTGTGGTCCCAGCATTCCTAAATGACACCATTACCACAACTTTGCCCAAAAAAAACCAAGCGTCATATCGTTTCTGCCTGTCTAAGGACGACTCTTCACTCCAATGAAGGGGTGCAGATGTGTAAATGTAGACCTTAAAACAATAAAGATGAATTTCATGGGACAGAGAAACCTTTAAGGCAAAAGAAATTCATTCTTTCAACCTGAAGGTTGGAGGGGGAAAATGTTTGGGACCTGTCAAAATCTTCTTTTTTTTTTTTAAATGTATGACTTTGCCATGCATGTTTTCATCCAAAGAGCATCTGACCATAAAAACAATGATGGGTCAAGAGGATAAACTGACCTCCTTTTTAAATTTGGAGGAATTCATATTAACATATGCTTTATTTATTCATAACATCTACAGACAATTTCAGCACTTCTTAAAAAAAAAAGCTTCTCCCGCAGGTAGAGTTTAAAAAGGACTAGTTCAATGTCACTGAACGTATGTAGGAAAAACCAGCAGCAGGGCGTTGCTTCATGTTTGCTGTACAGAAATGAGAATGGTGTTAATCTTGAAATGAACAAACAGCTCACACAGAGCTCTAATGTTCACTCATATATTGTGCAGTGAAGTGAAGCTTCAGGCTCAACAGCTTTTCATTGGACTGAAGTTGCATCATTTGTATGTATGATGTCATCCTAAATATGCACATAATACAGTCACATAATTGTATCAGTCATATTATTCTTTGCCAGAAAGTTGAGTGTGTTCCACAAAATCTCTAAGAAAAGGATCTGAATACTTTCTCCACCACTACATGACTTAATGTCAGTGAAGGGAGGGATTGTGAAAGTGTGAAAGTACTGTGTTTGATGGATGTATACACAGGGGTGTTCCTATAATAATTTAATATGAGGGCGCGGTGCAGAGATTTTGAAAATTTTGAGAGGAAAATTGATTATTCTGATGCTACCTGAGGGGGGAAATTGTTTCTTATTGTTTGCATCACAAAGAAAATAGTTAATGATTAAAAAGTCTCAGATAAAATGTTTAAACATTACAGTGTTAAAGCTTTATTCGAAATAGCAACTGGATAATGTAATGAAATAAAAAAATAAAAAGAGGGAGCGAGAGAGGGAGAGGGAGGGAGGGAAGGAAGGAAGGGAAGGAAGGGAGGGGAGAGGAGAGGGAGGGAAGGAGAGAGGAGAGGGAGGGAAGGAGAGAGAGGGGAGGAGAGAGAGGGGAGAGGAGAGAGAGGAGAGGGAAGGAAGGAAGGAGAGAGAGGGGAGAGGAGAGAGAGGAGAGGGAAGGAAGGAAGGAGAGAGAGGGGAGAGGAGAGAGAGGAGAGGGAAGGAAGGAAGGAGAGAGAGGGGAGAGGAGAGAGAGGGAAGGAAGGAAGGAGAGAGAGGGGAGAGGAGAGAGAGGGAAGGAAGGAAGGAGAGAGAGGGGAGAGGAGAGAGAGGAGAGGGAAGGAAGGAAGGAGAGAGAGGGGAGAGGAGAGAGAGGAGAGGGAAGGAAGGAAGGAGAGAGAGGGGAGAGGAGAGGGAAGGAAGGAAGGAGAGAGAGGGGAGAGGAGAGGGAAGGAGGGAAGGAGAGAGAGGGGAGAGGAGAGGGAAGGAGGGAAGGAGAGAGAGGGGAGAGGAGAGGGAAGGAGGGAAGGGGGGAGAGGAGAGGGAAGGAGGGAAGGAGAGAGAGGGGAGAGGAGAGGGAAGGAGGGAAGGAGAGAGAGGGGAGAGGAGAGGGAAGGAGGGAAGGAGAGAGAGGGGAGAGGAGAGGGAAGGAGGGAAGGAGAGAGAGGGGAGAGGAGAGGGAAGGAGGGAAGGAGAGAGAGGGGAGAGGAGAGAGAGGGAAGGGAGGGAGGGAAGGAGAGAGGAGAGGGAGGGAGGGAGGGAGGGAAGGAGAGGGAGGGAGGGAGGGAGGGAAGGAGAGAGGAGAGGGAAGGAGAGAGAGGGGAGAGGAGAGGGAGGGAGGGAGGGTAGGAGAGAGAGGAGAGGGAGGGAGGGAAGGAGAGAGAGGGGAGAGGAGAAAGAGGAGAGGGAGGGAGGGAAGGAGAGAGAGGAGAGGGAGGGAGGGAAGGAGAGAGAGGAGAGGGAGGGAGGGAGGGAAGGAGAGGTATAGAGGGGAGAGGAGAGAGAGGAGAGGGAGGGAAGGAGAACTATGGAGGGAAGAGGAGAGAGAGGAGAGGGAGGTATGGAGGGAAGGAGAGGTATGGAGGGAAGGAGAGGTATAGAGGGGAGAGGGGAGGGAGGTATGGAGGGAAGGGGAGAGAGGGGAGGAGAGAGGGGAGGGAAGAGAGAGGGGAGGGAGAGAGGATAGGATGGAGGATTCATACTGTAATTATATATATAACAATGACTGAAAATATCACGACATGCATCACAAATTTTGACAAACGTTGCTGCGAAATCAGGCATTTCAGGGAGCAGCAATCCCCCAAAAAAGCCTGCAAAATCCTGGAGGGACGACATAATGTATGGCATATAGGGCGAATTTGACATTTTGGTCAGAGGGTGCATGATGAGGGTGCAGTTTAGAAAAACCCCTGATAAATATGTGTATATATATATATATATAAGGACGAGCTCAGAAAGTAGATATTTGGTTCCCTATAGGATCATCCTGTGATTCTGTTAGTCTGAACAACATCAGTCAGTTTTTCAAAACAAGACTACAGGATTTATCCAACAGCATTACAAACTAAAACTTGCCATTGCAAAATAATGTTTTGCATTTGATCGTTTTTGAAAAGAAGTTTAAAAGTTCTAGTTCAGGCACAAATAGAAGTTTAAAAGTTCTAGTTCAGGCACAAATAGAAGTTTAAAAGTTCTAGTTCAGGCACAAATAACCCACATGTATAATTTTAGAAATATATTCCCATGCAGCAAACAGAGTGATAACAATCAGTGTTCATGCTAAGAGGCTTTTAAGGCTTCACCAATGTTATAAATCTAAAGCAATGATTAAGTTGTTTTCCCCTCAAATCAAACCATATCACAGTGAGCTGGTTTACCATCTGAGTAATCACTAGTCATTTCCTCATTTTAGTGTGTGTGTGTGTGTGTGTGTGTGTGTGTGTGTGTGTGTGTGTGTGTGTGTGTGTGTGTGTGTGTGTGTGTGTGTGTGTGTGTGTTACAACAGCAGCAGCAAATGATGGCGTTACCCCTGTGTTCCTCAGTACATGCACACACACACCCTGTCTCTCACACACACTCCCAGGCATATTTTTTCCACCCTATCTGACTGTCCAAGTGGTGGAAGGTGCCAGTAGCCTTAAAACCGCAGGAAAGTTGCATTTTAGATTCATAAATTCAGTCGTAATACGAATAACAGCACATCGGAGCCATGGAGTGGGTTGTTTTTCCGACAGCGAAAATCAAAATAAGTGTAAAGATAATGACTTTTTCCACAATCTAACCGCCTCAAATTGCGTCTCAACTTACCAGACAAATAAGGAGCTAAAATAAAGTTTCACTTCAACCTTTCATGGTCATATCATTTTTAATGATTTACTCCCAAGAGTGTCTTCAAATTATTCAGTGGTCAGTAAATGTGAGTGTTGAGGAAATGTACACAGAGCAGACTGTTTGTGGCTGGCTTCTTGCCCTCAGTTTAGAGGCTGAACAGCGGCGTTGAGTTTATAATGTAATATAATTTTTTGCTGTTGTTGTCTGAGAAAGTGCACATGATTGCAAATTTCCTCTCACACACACAAACACGCACAAATACACACACACACACACACACATACGTGGACAAAGCAGTAAGTTACTTGGCGGTGGTTGTTCTCATAACATCATTTCATTGCTGGCATTTTTCTGTGGTGCTAAATCTGGGTCCATGTTTGTTGATGCAGAGGGTGGAATGGAAGTGTGTGTGTGTGTGTGTTTGTTTGTGTGCGTTTGAATTTTATTTGAACAAACTAATAGTTTGATTTATTGGAATTTTTAGTGATATTATTCTTGTGTGTGTTTTCTTTCCCCCTCTTATTCACTGTCTCTCCACTTTTCTGTCTAAATCACTGCTTTAATCAGGTGTCTGTAGCCCTTTTTAGATCAGAGATTGTGCCACAACGAAGATCCTTCTCTACAACACCTTAGTTTGTTTACATTGAACAAAACAACGGTGGCACAACGCCACTCCAGTGTGTGATTTTTAAAATACCAACCCATTGTTCCGCAAGCGAAAGAGGCATTGGCGTCTTAAGGCCCATTTATCCTCCACGTTAAAGAAGGATAACGGAGACGGACTGGGCCCTCCATACGCCTTCTGCGTTCATTCGTTTTAGGACCAAACAAACAACAATTAGTAAAATTGTGAGGTACTGCTAGGCTTCTTGCTTCTTGCTCAGGATTCATTTACCACATAGCAGTGAGTATGGTATCAGCTGAGTGACAAAGAAACAAGTGCACGGCTCTCACCTTTACTCAGTCCATTATCAGTGGAGGAGAGGGATGTGATCCCTCCCACTGGAGCCAAAAAGGATCAACAATTAATTAACAATTAATGTTCAATTAATGCCCCAAAATGTCTGCCTTTTAACATGAGAGACGGCTGTTTGTTTCCATTTCCAACCAACAGCCAGTGTCATTTTATTTAACCACAAACATTCCCAAACCACAGTGAAATAACTTTCGTTTCAAGACATAATTAAACCGTAACCAATGCTTCTGTAAGTTTCTTAAAATCAGTTTTATCTTTGCATCTGTGATTTGTAACAATTTTGAAAGACGGTTGCAAATCCAGTTGTCTCACTGACAGGACTTCAAATCAGAAAACGCTTCATTTAGTTTAATTTGGGGGATTTATTTTATTTATGAGGACACGAAGAAGCAATCCGCAGCCCTCCTCCATCCTTCATCTCTGGCTGCATATTTGTCGCCATAAAAAAATAATGACACCATTTAGTCTCAAAATGAAATCTCTGTGTGTGTATGTTGTGTTCTTTTTAGTGAATCTATGCATTTCCTCAGGCGCTCACAATGTACGCAAACACACTCACGCAAAACACACACAGATCTCCTGCAAGTTCAAAGGCCAGTTCCCATATCTAATCCCGGGCCTTTAGTGAGACAAAGGACTCTGTTCTCTCTACGACCACCATGCTAATCTGCCCTCCAAACTACAAAGACACTCCAGCAGGCTGCTCCCTGCTTCTGCAGGGATTATCATTCACTTAATGAACCAGCTCTTATGGGTTTGGAAGGGAAGCGAGAGAGAGATGCTGTTGCATACAGTTTAGGGAGAGCAAAAGGCACGAACCCACTTGAGTTTATTTTCTTTCACCAGGCTAAAAGTGTGATTGAAATGTTAATATATGAGAGCCTGCAGTTCCAAATTCTCCCCTCAGATGAAATTTTCTGTCTGTGGAAAGGGAAGGAGGAAAAACGGGGGAATGTTACAGAAAGAAAGAACAAGAGTCTGGAAAAAAAAAAGAAGTGAGACAGAGACGCTGGAATGTAGTAAGAGGCAGTAAAAAGCGCCCCATGTAATCGCCAGCATAATCCTTGTAAAATAAACCAGCAACGTTGGTGTGTGCATGTATGTGTGTGTGTGTTTGTGTGTGTGTGTGTTTTCTGTTTACATGCCTGATTAAAGTTAACAAAATAAAAGCCTCTATATCTTCTAATTCTTACATATTTATTAGGCCAGTTTCTTAAATTTTCATTTCTAGTTCTTCTCTGTTTGAGATGTTAATACTTGAAACATTCTATTTGGTGTGTGATTTTGCAATTCCCATAAGACTCCTGACTCGCCCATACATCTCCGAAAGTCTCCGTTTCCACGACGACCGTTTCACCCAAAATCGGAAACCTTTTGTAGACCAGAAGTCACAGTCTCAGGAGATGGAAGCAATGTTTTTTTTCCAAAACAGCCAAAATACATTACAAAACAAACTGCAAACTTTTAAAAACAGGCTCCAGACTGGAAACTTTTCAAGACGCCACCATATCGGTGTCGTGTAAATGGGCAAAACACAACTCTGGCTAAGAACGATGACGACACAGTCCTGCTTCGTGCCTGTTACGGTTCCTGACAGCCTTTGTGGCGTGCACAGACAACAGACAGCCTACTATGGCCAGAACAACAACAAAAATACAACGTCGGACTGTCTGGTTTTGTTTGTGCTGCAGACTCTGTTTAATGTATTAACGCTCCTCCGATGTAGATTTGCTGAAGAAAGAAAAAACTCATCAGTTTTCAGCTAAAACGTTGCCGTGTGAACGAGGGCCTCATCCTTGAACAAAGCATGCCAAAAACAGATAATTTCCATGATGATGCTGTGCCTGTTTGCTACAGCAGGAGGACAGTCAAGGTTAAAATCTGACAGTGCAACGTTAATAGGATGAGTTTAATCTCCATAAACTTTAATGGATTAGAGCTCCTGTACCTTGAGCTTTACATGAGATTTACAGCGTTCAATTTGCATAAGCAAAATTTTTAAACCGTTGTTCCTCTTGTTTCCTCTCGTTGACCTTTTACGCAGAGCATGACCGGCAACAAGGACAGCATCACAATTCATTCATAAACTCTAAACCATGCACACACACACACACACAGAGACACACATTCTTCGTTGTGCACACAAATAAACATCCTGATTGAGGCATTAATTGTGCATGAATGCCAACATGCATATACGCATATACACACACACACACACACCACAACCACATACTCCACACCCCTTAGTTGTTAAGCAAATTAATTAGGCCAATGTTCAATAGGCTCTCAGCTTTAATGAACAGAGCTATAGAAAAGAGGGAGTGACGGCAGGAGAGAAGCGAGAGGGAAGCGCAGACAGAAAAAACCCCAAAACAAAACAGCAAACTCTGTCTGGACCTCAGAAGGTTAACGACCTTTCTTGCTGACACCAGTACAAACTGTGGCTTGACTTCTCTGATAATTCAGTGAATATGACTTTTTCCCTTGGGAAATAAACCCTGGCAGGGGAAGCTCTCTAATGACAAACATGAATATAAATCTGTTCTTATTAACCTACACATAACAATTCTGACATTTGTTGCACAGACCATCATCATGCTTATGGCAGGGTCACGGAATGACAGACATTATCAGGAATATCATTAACTGACATTTGTACCATAGTTGTATTTTCCCGGTGGAAAAAGTTGTGTATTTTAAAAAAGAAAGAAAGTTTGAAGCAATTTGAAAATGTTGCCATAGACATATTTAATAATAATAATAACGGTCTTAAAAATAATAACACAACATGCACGCCCATTTCATTCAGCAATTTGTCTTGTGGAAAGTGGAGGATTTGATCATAAGCTCACAATTTCTCCGAAATTTGGATTTGCTTCTGTGAATAAAGTGGAGGCTGGCTGACGGCATCTTTCCTTTCCTTTTGTCTCTACCATTTTTATTTTTTGTTTTTTTTGCTGACCTGTTTGTAACCTTTCTGTCTCTTATTCCGTTTAGAAAAGCATTGATTACTGTGCTGCTCATTCATTGTCTACGCCCAACAAATCAGTGACATAGGTAGCTTCAATATCACAATCACTGCTTCTCACATAAGAGACACCCTCAACAGAAGATGCAGCCCAATCAGCAAAATGCACCCTCCTCAAGCCTCAATCTCTCATCCTGCTGACATCATGGGTTGACATCTGTCTCTTGCATGCAGATAAAAACCTATGACCACATTGATGTTAAGGGATATTATGTGCTCTCCAAGCAGTACGCATCAGCTAATCCACGTGTAATTCGTCTTTGATGAATACGAGCTCGTAATCAAATATCTTCTCAAAGATTGTTTGGTTTTACTTTGTGTTTTGGCCTCATCCCTCACTATTAAATTTTGTTTCTTGCTCCATAATTCTAATTTCCTGGAAATACGGGCCCTAATATTGAATCTGGAGTATTTGGTGTGTACTTGGCTCTTTGTGTGTGTGTGTGTCCTTGTATGCAGAGGTTTGTTCTTATGTGCAGATGCATCTGAAAGGACCTGTGTGTGTGTGTGTGTGTGTGTGTGTGTGTGTGTGTGTGTGTGTGTGTGTGTGTGTGTGTGTGTGTGTGTGTGTGTGTGTGTGTGTGTGTGTGTGTGTGTGTGTGTGTGTGTGTGCATGATGTCAAGCCAATATGTGGTTTACATTAGTTCTGTTTGATGTCTCCATCAGAGGCCTCTCTCCTCCTACTTCAACACTACTGTTTGATCTGCAACAATCTGGTACTGATCACTCCGTCTTTGTTTACTTTCAAAGACACTTTTCATTTCTCCTTGTTTCTCTAACCCCCCGCTCACCAACTCTCCCTGTCACTCTTGTTCTGTTTTGTGTGTGTGTGTGTGTGTGTGTGTGTTTGAGTGTGTGTGTGTTTGAATGTGTGTGCATGGGTTTGAATGTCTTTTAAAGTCCCAGCAGATGTGTGTCTGAATGAAGTGCAGAGAAGTCATCTCCACGACTGTCCTGTTCGCTGGCTGTTGTTCCTTCATTCAGGAATTTCTTTTTATTAAATTGGAGCAAAAACATAATTTTTGCTCTTGACGTTTTCATGATGTCCTGATTAGAGATGATGATTTGAAGGCGAATACTCGCTTGAGTTGGAATCCAAGTGTGGATACATGTTTTCATCCTTTGCTTAATCAAATGTTAGGAGTTCGAGTCTCACTCCCACTTCCTGTGTCTCAGTTCATTGGCCATGGCCTGATTTTATGTGTATCCATGGCCAGCTTATAGTCTGTGTGCATTTATACATGGATTCAAGGATTTTCTCTCCTGCTGTTTCTCTTTGGCCCCCGTTTACACGGCAACGTTCAAGCTGAAAACGGAGAAGTTTTTACTTTGCATTTTTAAAACCCTCTGCGTTCACACGGCATCGTTTCTGAAAAGATCCTCGTACACACGGATCCACAGACACGACTGAAAACGCTGTGGAACTTTTCAAATTAAAGACCACCGAGTAAGATCACAATGGTGGTTCAGCAGATCTACAGTGGAGGAGCATTAATTTATTAAACAGAGTCGGCTGCACAAACAAAACCAGACAGTCCGATGTTGTATTTTTGTTGTTGTTCTGGTCATAGTAGGCTGTTTGCTGTCTGTTTATGTGACAAAGGCTGGCAGGAACCGTAATAGAGATGCACGAAGCGGAGCTGTGTTGTTGTTTGAGTTGCGTTTTGCCCGTTTACACGACACCGATACGGTGGCCTTTTGAAAAGTTTCCAGTCTGGATCCCATTTTTAAAAGTTTTCCGTTTCAGTCCCTGAAAACGCCGTTCTCGTATAAACGGACGGTCAAAACGCAGCAAAAGGTTTCAGTTTCTGGGTGAAACGGTCGTCGTGTAAAAGTGTTTTGTAATATATGTTGGCTTTTTTGGAGAAAAAAAACAACATTGCTTCTGTTTCCTGAGACTGTGACCTCTGGTCTGGAAACCATCATATGAAAGTCTACCTTTAATTCATCCACAGGGACAAATTAAGACCACTAGGAGGCCATACAGCCATGTTTTGACGTCTGGGTCCCTGTTTTGTATTATTCATGCACATGAGGATGCACTTACTAACTAGAGGTACAGAGAGAATCATACTGAAAAGGACAAGAAGAGAGATGATAGGCTGACAATGAAGGTGTGTCACTGAGCCATTGGATAAGTGTGACCAGCTGATAAGAGCAGTTGATCTCTCATGCATGAAGTGTGAATGAGAAATAAACTATGACATGATGTTTTTTTTAGCACATCGATTTATCATCCTTAAGCCTCTCTGCTCATTTCCTCATCTACCCTTCCTTTTGGGAGAGTTGTGAGAGTTACATGTCTAAGACCCATTAATACAGAAAGCTGCAGACATGTATTGAAATTCCTTCTCCTGACACTCAGTAATTCAATACTTCTAATCATTTTTCTTCCAGCAACGCGTTTCTTAGTCCAACTCTCCTGATGCTCCATGTCTCACATCTATAGACAGATATGAACAGAAAGAAATGTCTCAAAAATAGAAATGAATGGTGCAACAAAAGAAATGTATATAAAGTGCATGAGAGAACAGAGAGAACCTGCAGAGAAAAAGCCAACAGAGGGCTTTAGCTGAGAAAACTGTGTGAGACGCTGACAGTGTTTAATCATGCAGGCACATTCAGGAGCACATACATGAAGATATGCACATGTACTCTTCTCATTACATGTGTCTTCACCATGGCAACAATGAGGTCTGTCATGACCTCAGGTTTGAGTAAGTAATTAATCGCTGACGCTTGTTCGTGAGCGTATGCATTTGAATTTAACCAACTTTTCCAACTAATCAAACTGTTGGTCTCGTGTGATGAAATATTCATTTTCAAACCTTGAGGGAAAATTCTTTCTGTCTGTGACAGTATCTACAAATTAAGCAATCGGCACATAATTAAGTAATCCTTCTGAGTCAGACTTCACACTCTCAGATGTTTAAATCATCACGGTCAATCATCTTACCACATGTCTGTAATGAAAAACACACAGTGCAGTGGAGGACTGAGAGCTGATTAGATTGGAAATAATTAGGTCATTTCATTTGAGATAATGAAAGTCAGTGTTGCTCTGCTGTCACCCCGTGTGTTCAGGGTCCGGTGGGACTGAACCGTGGCTGTTAAATTTTATTACAGCAAACTGGGCCTGGGAGAAAAACTAGGAGACCATAAACACAACAACAGCCTATTGTCTTTAAAGTGGAGGAATGAATGGATGACAGGATGGATGGATGGATGGATGGATGGTCTGTTCTCTGTTCCTCTGGACGGTAGAGTTAACAACGTGCTGAAGGATGTATTTTATTCTGAAAGATTTAAGATATAAGATGGATTTAGATAAATTCCTATTTTTGAAAACAGCTCAAGGTGATTTTTTAAAATTTATTTACAGTGATCACCATTGAACGTGCAACTCAGGCAAAACACAAGGAAAAGAGAAAAATATTTACATGAATTAAACTATTACTATAATCTTACAGCGCAAAACTTTAAAAAAAAAATTCTACAGTGCGATTTAGAAAGAATTGCACAGTGATCTTTCAGAGAGTAAAAAAATATTTTTTTTTTAAAAAGATCCTGGAAGTACATTCATAGTGAAATGTAGAAATAGAACCATGCAGGAAGTTTCATGAGGTAGTGAACAGCTGTCAGTATCTGCTCATGGTGTGTGTGGGCTCGTAAAAACATCAGTGTGTGATCACTGTCCTGATTAGCTGCTGCATCTATCACTGAGTGTTTAGATGGACGAGCAGCTCTGCTGAGAGATATGAGGTCACTCTCCTGTGCAGATGCTGAGGCAGTGGGAACATGTACAACACACACACACACACACACACATACAGTACATTCACACTATGACTATTGCACAATGCTGTAAATCATGAAGTCTTTATTTTTTGGCAATATAATAAATGATAAACAGTCATTGTCCTCCCAAGACTGTGTTGCATGAAGAATTTTGAGCTTCTGTAGGTGTCACCTATTCATTTGCCTCATCAGTCAGTTTCTTAATACCCAGCATGCAATGTTTTTTTTTCTTATTTGACTCTTCCATCTCATCATATCCACCTTAGATTTATTATAATTAACTCCATCCATCTTGGTTTGATTAACATGCATGGGTCAATATTTCTTAACTATGGAGGCTGGCATGTATTTCTTCATAAGGAGAACAAATGAAGAACAAACAATGCTATCAATGTTTACAACATAAGACGTGTGTCTAGTTTGCATTGCTTTTCTGATCTATATATTTGGGGAAACACATTTGAACACTTGACAACAGATTTTTCCAGACAAAGAGGTTTTGTGAAATAGCTAAAACGAAAGGTTTCGGATGTGACATTTATTCACATACATGAAGATGGTAGATATGATTAATTCAAGAGCCTTTCGGCGTGTTTCTGTGTGTAATCATCGGCAGCAGGTGGAGATCTGTTTGTCTGCAGCCTTTGGGAGCTGATGGCTCTCCAGAGCTTCAGACTGACGGCTCCGCTCACTCTCCCTGATCTAGGAATAATCATTCCCTGTGATTTGGGAGTACTGTTTCATAGACCTTACATTACGTCTCTGTTAATTAATCATGGACTGTCATTTCTGTGTTTGTGTGTGTGTTTAATATTGTCTTTGATATTCAGGCTGATGGACAAGGAAGTTTTCAGTGTAAGGTATTTGCTTTTCTTTTTTCTCTCTGTCCTTTCTGTCTTTCTTTCTATTATGTCTGTCTTAATAGTTTCCAGAGTTTTTGTTTGGAAATTTGTTGAGTCCTCCTTCACACTCAACACACACACACACGCACACGCACACGCACACGCACACGCACACACACGCACACACACACACACACACTGGCTTATACCCAGAAAATTAAGATGACAAAACCTTCAATCCCACCATGTCTCTGTGCAGTTTTGTGTGTGTGTGTGTGTGTGTGTGTGTGTGTGTGTGTGTGTGTGTGTGTGTGTGTGTGTGTGTGTGTGTGTGTGTGTGTGTGTGTGTGTGTGTGTGTGTGCACGTGTGTGTGTGCACGCGTGCGTGTGCGCGTGTGCATGTTGCTGCATGTACCACTTTCTATTAGGCATGCATGAAGGGGAATATTGAGAAATTCAGAGTGTATATAAATAGATAGGAATTCGTCTTACAAACACTCTCCAATCGATGTTTATGTTTGCGTTGTCATGGCGATGCCACTTGTGCTTGTGTCTCGGCAACAGCAGAAAGGTGAGAACGCCTCCCTTCTCTCATGTATTTCTCTTTCTCCTCAATTTGCCCCACTAATAATAATAATAATAATAATAATGATAATAATAATAATTTTGTATACAAGTTTTAAGATTTCCCTGATGCTCCTCTATCTACAGGTTGTGTGTTCCATAGTTTTGGGCCATAATTGACACAAGCTGCATCCCCGATTTTCTTACAGCTGTTTCAGGGAACCTCCAATAAACCAGCAGCAGATGATCGCAGTGTTCTGAGAGCAAATAGTTCATAAGGGAGTTAACAAAATAACTTGATCCTAACCCATTAAGAGCTTTGTGGAGGAGGACCTTGTAGTCAATTCTAGATGTAAAAGGAAGTCAGTGCAGGGCAGCGAAAACTGGACTAATACACATGTTTTTGTTACAACAGTCAAGCTGCAGAGTTCTGAATAAGATGAAGTCTCTTGGCTGTTTTTTAAGGAGACCAGTAAATAGTGCATTACAGTAATGAAGTCATCTTGAAATGATGGCATGAATCAGTTTTTCAGCATCTCTTTGGATTTATGAATGTTCTCTCCTCCTCCCAGAGCCACACAGAGATAAATATTAGGATTCCTTTTCTTTAATTCCTTTACCAACTGTGCACTTCCTTCCCTTCTCTCATGTTTCCTCCATGAAAAAGGACACTAGGTCACATCATATGCACTCAGCAGGAACTCAATTTCCCATCATTCATTTCACACTGAGCTGAAAACGTCCGACCGCTGCGGCGGAATAAAAGCTCCTGAGCGAGATATGAGGTCTGACAGATGAGAAAAGACACTGGGTGAGACATGTGGATGTGGGGAGAGATGTGAAGGAGGATGGATGGAAGATAGAGGTGGGGAAAGAGAGGTGGTGGGGGGGGGTTAGGGACTGTAAGGTGCTTTCCCAATTCTAGTCTTGAATTGTTTGAAAAACATATGGTCTGAATTTATTTTGAGGGAAGAGAAGGAAAAGATCACACACACAGACACACACACACACACACACACACACACACACACACACACAGACACACACACACAGACACACACACACACACACACACACACAGACACAGACACACAGACACACACACACACACACACTGCAATTATAGCAGTCTCTAGTTGTTTTAGCTACATAAACCACATTGAACAGGTTTTCACAAAGCTCAGTGCTATTAAATGTTTTTAAACCTTAAACCTGGGACAAAAGGAGAAGCTGAGGTGTTTACAATTAATCAGCCAATCAGTTTCCTTTAATTAGGTTGTCAGGTATGAAGCCCTCTGGAGACATGGTTGTTTAGGAAAAGCTAATGAGGCTTCGCCCAGATCTTTCATCACCTCCAGCCTTCATCTGGATTCTTTCGTTCTGTCTTTCTGTCTCCTTCTTTTTTCTTTCTTCCTTCCTTTCTTCCTCTCTTCCTCTCTTCCTTCCTTCCTTTCATCCAAACTTGTGTATCCATTCAGGTTTCATAAAAACACACCTTCCAAACTCACTCCCTTGCTCTTTCATATAAGTGTGTTATTGTAACCAATTTAATCAATGATTACATGGGAGGACCCTTTAATAATATTTTACTCTTAAAGACATATGATTTTCTTTTACTGCAGTCTCATAGTAAACATTTTTCAGGCCTCTTATCTTTACTGTCTTCTATGTGAACAGTCCACTAACAGACTAAAGCTCTGTTCAAAATACATGATATTTTTTGTCACTGTATCAGATTAGGTGACTGAAAACAATCTTAATTGTGAAAATGTCATTTACTTTTAATCATATTTTTGTCATTTTGTCATGCTATTTTGTACTAGCATTAGTAGACTAAATATCACATGATATCATACATTTAGTTGGCCAAATACTGTAGAGTAAGTTAGTGTAATGGATTATGTAAACATACCTCTTGATTTTATATATACTATATTATATATATATGTAAGGGACAGATTGTGACGCTACCTTTGTTGCATTTGCAGTGGAAAAATAAATAAAGACAATAAAAGAAGGCTCAGACTGCTGTGTTAAAGGGCGTTGTCTGTGGTGTAATGGTGCCGAGGAGGACTAGAAGCTAAGATGAAGGGATTTGGGGATCCTAACACGTGGCTTGGCTTCAGTTGCTGAGGAGAAGCTCAGTCGATGTTTTCACATCCCAGGATTTTGAAGACGAGGCCACTTAGTGCATTCTTATCAAAGCCCATGGCAGAGAGTTTGTCTATTTTACTTGTGTAGTCTGGACTGGAGACTGGAGCACCTGCATCGACGTGGAACCACAGCCTTATGGTCCGTTTGAATATGTGGGTTCTGCATGTACTGGTTTGCTACAACTGCATAGTTCCGCTGCAGCAAGGGGAGCCTGTATATTTATATTTGTAGATGAAAGTTTGAATTGATTTTGTCATGACAAAAATTATTTGTCAAGCAAATTACCACTGATATAAAGCCATACATTTGTGTTGTGACTTCTTTTCCTCTGTTTCAAAGTTCCACCTTGCAGCACCAACAACAAGAAAGAGCTTCGATTTGCCTACAGTTTTGAACAGAAGACCAGTCCATCCTCCTATTGGTCAGTTTTTGGAACATGTGGAAGGCAACAAAAACCTTTTGTCAGGGCATCATGAGGCGCACCAGATATGCTATGCTATATGCTACACGTTGTATGTGATGATTGTATGGTCATGTGTTAATTGACGATTCATAAAGGTGTAGTCTTTATTTAGTTTTTGCTCATCCTGTGGCTTTCTCAGTCACTATTGCTTTGATAAATAATGGTAGAGACGATGCCATGGTGACGGATGAATGAATGCACATGATGGAGCACATGAAGTGTTTGCAGATAACCTGATGCAGCAGATAGTCACTGCTTCATCAGTTTCACTCATCTGTCTGAAAATCAAGTGTTTTTATATCTTCTATAAAGGAGGATCTTCTATACAGGCTTCTTCTTAGCAAATATCATTGTCTTTTCCTCTCATTAATATCTAGCGTTTCATTGTCTGCTGTCATCTCTGCCATCAAATGTGAATAAATCATGTTCATGTTCACTTCTGGTTACCGTAGTAACATTACTCCTGTCTCCTGAGACTATAAATTATTATTTAGCTTCAGATATGAAGTGGAAAAGCAGGCGAAACAATGCAGTTTTACTCTAAGATGAATTAACATAATTGATATAGTATAACAAAATGTAATCCAATACTATCAACCAACGTTTTCCTGACAAGTGTCCATAATTATTAAACATACGACAGATACAGATACTGGGCTAATCTTGAAAAACCCCAATTTAAATTTATAGTTACCTCCTCTGGAGGTTATGTGATTGGTTCAGTTTGTTTGTTTGTTAGCAGGATTAATCAAAAGCTAATGGACGGATTTGCATGAAAAAACCAAAGATGGACCTTAGCATATCCTAGAGGTGATTAAAGTTTGGTGATGGAATTGATTCTTGATGAATGATTCTTTTTAACATTTCTTAGCTTAGCATTGTATATTTATGACAACTATGACCAAAAGGCTGTATTTTACTGCATCAGAATAAATTCCAGAGTTACTTGAATGAAGGAATTTCTTTAGCTCAAACAGAGAAGTATGCTTGAAATATCGTATGTATGTGTTCTAGATAGGGGAAGCAAAATGATCACCCTTGTTCTGCTGTTAAAATATTCAAGCCCAAAATGTCGTGTTGCTTCTATTGTAAATAGAGATGCAGATATCTTCGGGTATATAATAATCAGAGGGATGGGACTGGTGGTGCTGGAATAACAATTATGTCAAGGATTGTTGGGCCTTGGCGGAGGTTTGCACTCTCCAAGCTCTCTTGTTAACTTTTTGCAATGAACACTTTTGCGAAATAGTTTTCAATATCTTTTTTAGGCCATTTTGAAACCTGCACTGTGTAGCTAGCAGTCTTCTTCTTCCCTGCATATTCAGGTATGGAACATTTTTGTATATGAAGATGACTGGAATAGTGTGAATTTGCATCCTTGTGTTTGAGACAAGCACAACAAGAATTTACTTGTTTAAAACTGCGTCGTTGTTGTTAAAAAAAAACAGGGTACCTGCAACTTTAGGGACAAACTGTGCAAGAAACTGGTTGTGTTGGTTAAGCTTTGGTAAAACTGTTTAAGGTTACAAAACTACAGTACCAGTCAATAGTTTGGACACAGTTTTCCATCCACTTGAATGGGAAACTGTGTCCAAATTTTTGACTGGTAGTGTAGTTCATATTAATTGTCATGTCTGCTCTGGTACAATAGTTTCACTGACCCATCTACAGCCTCCAAACCTTTTAGTTTCCATGTCTCTACATCAAGGGAAAACAATTTCCTGTATTAGTAGTGAACTTAAATGGCGACCTGTGGAAACTGTTTGCACAATTTATTCTCTATGCTAGATGCTGGATCATCTCAGTTTTTCAAAAAGTAAAAAGTGTGTGTATGATGCAAACAGTTCAGAGTAAATTTTTAAGTTCTAAATGAAACCTCAATGGATTTCTGCATTTTATTCACTCAAGACGGTTTCGGCTGTGGAGCTGCAACGAGACGGAAGATAAAGCTGAGTGAACCTCCTGTAATTCTGTGGGTGAGATTTGGAAATCAAATCAAGCTTAAATTTGAGGATGACTCACCGTAAGAGCATGACTTTAAATCCCTTGAGGAGCAATAAGCAACGGAGAGGAGAAAAAGAAGACTTTGTGTGTTTAAAGATTGCAGATGAACTGAGATGAACAGAGATGATGAGAGATGAGGTTTTCTCAAGGGTTCTTTGAAGACACTATTTTAATTTAACCTGTTATCAAAGTTAATCATCATATTAGAACAGTCTCATGCTGGAAAGCAATTTACTGCAGAGACCAGAGTCATTAGGGGAAATTTTTTTTTTTTTAATTTAAAGAAATCTGCATACCTTAAATGGCTTGTAATCATCATGTTGGCTGAATTTAGAGTTGTGTTTCTGCAGTATATGTGTGTTTGTATTAATACATGCATGAATAAAGCATGTATGTGTTGCTGCCTCCTAGTTGTGAACACTCACAGGCAGCTCTACAAGTGCCTATGAATGTGTTGAAAGTGATTTTCAATGGCACCATTATGAATCCTGCCCAGTGAAGGAGCTCATCAGAAGCATCTGTTGCTTGACGCTGTTGCTGCCAAATGACTGTGTGTGTGTGTGTGTTTCTCTGTATATTGTATTCATTGTGCCAAAGCGTGGGGAGTGTGTGTAAGTAGATGTGTGCCAAAAGGGGCTGAAACCCTGTAGGACACCATAATCTGTGCTTTGTGTGTGTGTGCATGTATGTGTGTGTGTGTGTATCTGCATTGCAGAGGCTGGAAGCAAATGTCACTTTTTGATTTAGTTAAACTGTTGGTTCTCTTATTCCCATGAACAGTGTGAGTGTGAGTCTGTGTGTGTTTCTCCATGCATCAAAAGAGGATATAAAAGGTGAATGTCAGTCTTTGATGTAAAGCTTCCCACTGGTAAACTTCAGCTTCAATCAACATCCTAACTGTAACACCCACACACACACACACACACACACTAGAGCAGCCACTGTTTCACATTTAAGACTTCACAATGAGACTTTAAAAAGAGTAAAAAGGAAAGTAATGGTGTGATCACAATGAATGCAATGTGAATTTCTCGTGAGGCATGATTACGTACAAAGTCAATGCAAAGACTACGGTGGCCGACAGGGGCAAACATGCTGCAAAAGCCACAACACAACAGAGTTGCGTGCATTTTCCTCATGTGTTGCATTGTGGCTTTTGCAGTGCGTTTGCCCCTGTCGGCCACCATAAAAGACACTAGTAGATGTGAATTGACGCTGGTTGATTCAAATGGCACAATGCGAATGGCAAGAAGAAACTAAAGTTGTGTAAATCGCGTCTTTGCGTGAGTTGAAGAATTTCAACTTGGGCGAGAAATTAGCGTAAAGCCTATCAGCCTCGAGATTCTCCAGACGTCACATGTCTTAATGTCAGAAGGACATTGATGCAGAAAGGAGAAGTGCCGCTTGGTTTTCTGATGTATCTGTGACTTCCACAAAATATACAAGGTAGTAATTGTGTTTATCTTGGTGGCTGATGGAACGAGTAACCTAAAATGATCCCACGCTGACAGCGAGATGAAAACTCTCTTCGGCTTCAGTGTGAAGAGAAAAAAAGATCAATGGCTATAAAGAAATGATCACCTGTTAACTCACTACAAGTGTCTGCATTTCTGTGTGTGTGTGTGTGTGTGTGTTGGAGTGTGTGTTTGTGAATATGTCTTGGTGTGGTTCCAGGGGAGTTTGTGTTGCTTGAGTGTTTGTTGTGTGCTTGTGATCATTTCCATGATCACACAGTGAATTTGGCAACAAACCACCAGCCTACCATCTGCTACTAACAGAGCATGCAGACTGAAGGCGTGCACACACACACACACCCACACACACACACACACACACACACACTTGTCAGTCTATTCTGTTTTGTCTGTGCAGTGCTTTAATATGCGATGCTGACTTGTTAGATTAATTGTGTTCTTTGTTCAGTTGGTTCCTGATTTGGGATGAAGCAGCCTTTTCCAAAGGGTGGAAACCATTATTAAATCTTACATCAACCCCCAGACACACACACACACACACACACACACACACACACACACACACACACACACATACATACACACCCTTTCAGACATACCAAATACACACTTTAAAAATCCAACTGCATTTCCTTCGTCTTGAAATTGGGATTATTGCTTTATGATCTGCACAGAGAATTGTGTGTTTGTCTGTCTGTGTGTGTGTTTGTGTGTGTGTGTGTGTGCCCTCTTAGCAAAGGTGTCATAATAGCCCCCTGCTGTCCAGACCTCAATTAACCCCCTGCAACTGCACAGCAGAGAGACAGAGCAGGGAGAAGGGCAGATTGGATGCTGGTGACCGAGGAGAGAGGAGGAGAAAAGTGGATTTTGTGACTGGTAAAGTTCTCTCTCTCTCTCTCTCTCTCTCTCTCTCTCTCTCTCTCTCTCTCTCTCTCTCTCTCTCTCTCTCTCTCTCTCTGAGGAGTTGTATTTTTCCCGTCAGCTATTTCATCTATCCATCTACCCCCTTCGCCCCCCTGTCAGTCTGAGAGGCGCCTGGGGGCAGATGGAGGAACTGAATTGAGGAGTGGGACTTGGACAATGGCTGGTTGAGACAGCTTTACAAACCCCGATCATTGAGTGGACGGCTTGTGAAAGGCTATTGCCTCAAGGTTTGCTAAAATGCTAACCTCCTTTTATATTTATAATAAAATAATAGCTATCAAAGCAAGGACATTTCACACAAAAAAAGTAGCCCAGGATAATCTGAGAAAATCTGGCCCATAGCCTGTGGTTTGTCAGAGAATGTGACCCCATGGAGATGGAGTTGAGATGATGTTAGTGAGGAAAGTGATTGTGAGCGACCCGAAGCAAGAATCAACACATTCTGTGCCAGTTAGAGCGGCTATATACACCCAACAGAAGAAGAGGCAGCGACAGCCTCATCCTATTTTAACTTTCCTCGCAGTGTTTGTTCGATCTGTCCGCCCTCATAAAAGTTGATAGAAGGAGAGTAATGAACTTTTATCCCATTAGCTTCCCTGGCATCGTTCTCCTGCCCTCAGCAGTCATGCCAATAAAACACGTTTGAGCTGAGGACAGCAAACACAAAAGGACACGGGAACGGACACACACACACACACACACACACACACACACACACGTATGCACGATTGCAACCACACATGCACGTCCGGCTGCACACATCATTCCTGAATCTACTCCAAATCAATATAAATGTGTAGGCATGTTGTGTACAAACACATACAGGAATCTGTGAATGAAAAGTTTCGACACACAAAATCTCACATACATAAAGTGAGACAAACCGACACCAACAGGAGACGAGGGTCAGACAGGACTGATTGTTTCTTCCAGTCGCTCCACAGAGCATATTGATTTTTCCCACACTCCTCTCCCTACACACCTCCCTCTCCCTCTCACCTCCTCTGTTTCTCCCTCCTCCGTTCCAAAGGACGCTTCATATTTTTCTTTCCCTCCTTTCTCTGCCCCGTTGTCCTTTACTCAAACCTCACTTTTTTCTGTCCAAACACATTTTTGTCACTCCTCCCAGTTTCTCTTCCTCTATCTATCCCACTCTCCACACTTTTTGCTCTGATTTGTGGTGTTTTTCAGCCTCTCCTCACTATTGAATGGGGGCTGACCTTTACTCTTGGAATAACTCAGGAAGTGAACATGATTCCTGTGCAATAGTGTCGGAATAAAAGACATTTCCAAGGTGCAATGGGTACATGCACTGCTGCAAGGGGACCTCAAAGGAGTTTCAAGCATCACAGTATTTACCTACAAGCCTTATATACTGCACAATCACAGGATGCAGGACTCCATGCATCGTTCCTCGCCTCTGACGCAAAGCAGCCCTCTCCTATAAACCCCAACTGCAACAAGATTCCTGCCCTTGTCAGCAAATCATGTACCCTGTCGGTATTTAAGGTCCACTTCTTCAGCACAGCCAACCTGTTATAACTCATTTATTCACTCCTCCTGCTGCAGTACTGCTGCTCGCTACTCACATATCAAGTCAGGGCGTTATTTAATTGTGTTTGGGAGCGCAGTGCTCTTTCTGCCTCTAGCCTTTGTTAGCTCTGTGTTTTTCTTCTTGGCAGTTTGGAGGGAAAAAAATAGCACGAACAAATTCTCAGACAAATTCCTGGATTGTGCACAGGTGATACAACTCCTAAATAAAGCATGCATGTGTGTCTGGGTAAATAAGAGCCTGTCAGGTCAGTGTTTTATGCCACAAATCTTTATCTCTGTGTCCTTTTTGTGATTCAGCATGCAGAAAAAACAGTGAGGGAGAGGAGAGAAAGAAATGAAGAGAATGAACCTTCATTGTCTTTAACTCTTTCCTCAGTGTTTGTGGAGAAGAAAAGAATGTTTTATCTGCAAACTATTAAGTCTGGATACTTTCTCACTGTCAACTAGACTGCATCTTCCTCAATGTGGCGAGACAAGGGATATGCGGGATATATTCTATTTCCCTCCTAATCTCAATTTGGGTTCAGCAGTGGGCTCAGACAGATGTTTAATCTGTTGTCACAACAATGCTTCTCAACAAGCCAGCTTCACACAATGCACAATTATCTTCACCCACATGTTTATCTTGTACTTACAGGCTATTTTCGGATACTGGCAGTTGAGTTGTTTTGGTTCACGTCCATGGAAAAACCACACTCGGAGTAGCTGCGCTTAAATACACAAATACTGAGGGGGTAATTGTGTGAAAGGAATGGCTTAGACTCACTGGTTGAGCCACGAAGGGAAATATGCAAGACTATCATGACTGGTTTGATTCCTTCTTTTATCGTTGCTAAACACACAAATAACCCGATTGACGAGCTTGAACAAAGACACACAGATAAAAACGCCTCCACGGTATTTAACCTCAGTGTTTTTCTTTGTCATTTTTAACAGAACAATTCTAAGATTCTTTTTAAAAACAGATTTCAAGTTTAACAATTGTTGCGTTTTCTGCTCCAAACGGATCCTGATATTTGACAGTAAACAAGGTTCTCCTGAGATTTACTGGGGTTCTCAACCTGCAAGTTGCTCTGTGAAGATATAGAATAACTTGCTAAAGGATTTTTTTAACCATGAATGGCAATTTAATTACCATTAATGGAATGAAATCATTTGTTAAAAATTAATTTAACCAGGTATTTTGCTTTTGCCTCATGCAATATGCAATACACAATCCTACTAATGGTTTCAAGCTATTCTACTGGTCAGCAGGTGGTGGTAGTTTGCCAAGAACTGGCCAGTCAGCAGAAAAATAATGATGGCATTGTATGTGTCTGCAAACCACGGATATGTTAAGTTTGCATGTTTGATATGTAAGCAAACCATATGCTACTTTTGTATGCTTGCTACACATCAACATATGTACAATAAGTACAAATTTCATGATGAGGATTGTGGCAACATGAACCCCTAAGCAGCACAACCTCCCAGTGAGAGACGATGTTTGAGACGACTTCAACAGATATTTTCCAGCCGCCTTTGCAACAAAACCAGGAAACTTTTAACAAAGCATGAGGACATATTTCCAGCCAAAAGCCTGACATTCGTAACAAGAGGCAGGGACAAAATGGGACCTTTTCCAAACCCTAACCAAAAGTTCTGTGTGCCAAACTTAACCAGATATTAAGCACAGCATAGTCACAACATAAAACTGATCATTAAAATGTAACAAAAAGTAACTTAATTGTAATAATTAACTGGATGTATACATAAAGTTTCATGAAAAAATAATGAACAGTGTTTGATTTATGCCCCAGAAACCTTCATCATACAAATCCCATTCACAGCATGAGCCTGAATTCAACCTGTAACCATGTAAATAAAAAATATAAGCAAAATATTTTTTGCTTTGACGCAGAGCGTCAAAAGCTCCTCTGACTCTGAAAAGGCCCTTTAGAAATGCAGTACCAAGCTCTTAACGCTGGAGACCTGACTCTGTCACACACACACACACACACACACACACACACACACACACACACACACACACACACACACACACACACACACACACACACACACACACACACACACCACCACCTGACAGACATGTGAAAACTGACACACGTAATCCCAGCAGTAGAGGAGTGCAGCATTCTTCGATATATACCAGTCCCTTTATGAAACCTGTTTGCCTCTTCAGTGTTTCTGCAGGCCTTGGTGACTGGGTGTGTGAAACAGACACAACAAAAGGCAGCCAGCAACGACACCTCAATCCAGTTTCCATGCGTTTCATGGAATCCGAGACAGGAAGAAGACTTTTTGTTTTTTTTAATGTTGCAGTTTGTGTGTTTTGGTGTGGCACTTTGTATTTATTCCGCTGTCTGTGTGTCAGTGCAGCTGTGCAACCAGCCTCTGTGTTGCCAATCCAAACATCATTATTTTTATACCTAGCATTCCTGGCATAGAATGATGATGTAGAGCTCATCATGTGCATCCATCCATCCATCCATCCGTCTGTTTGCAAGCATAACTCAAAGACGGTTCAGTATATTTGAATGAAACTTTACACACATCTAACATGTTCTCAAGAGGTGCCTTATGATATTTCGGGAATTTCAAATTTTTTTTAATTCAGAAAACTAAACTGAGTGTCAGATGAGGTTGACGTTCGTTTCCCAAGCAAATCTCAAAAACGGTCCAACATTTTTTCTTAAAACCTCAAACACACACATCACCAATGTGCTGAAGATGTTCGTTCTGATTTCATCAGAAAGGTAAAAACTGTTCAAACTTAGTCCCAGATGATGATGTTGAAACTTTTGTGGATCATGTGACATTTTAGGAATTCTAAAAAAGTTTTTTTTTGACATTTAAAAAAATGATTCCAACATCTGAAATAAATTAGAAACCACTTATTTTCTCACTCAACACTGAAGTGGTGCCTTTTGGTGTGTGTGTGTGCGTGCGTGTGTGCGTGTGTGTGCGTGCGTGCGTGCGTGCGTGCATGCATGCATGAGTTCAGGAGGATGAGCTCTGAGCTGCATGTGTCTCAGTAGCAGCTGTCCAGAGGCCAGGTGGCTGAACTGACTTAAGTCGCACACACACACACTGACACGCACACTGACCCCCACACCTTCAGCTTTACTGCATGGCCATAAACCAAAGATAACACAAACAGCTCCTAAATCAACAGACCAGATTGAGCTGCACTGACATCACAGCCGTCAGACAAATCCACTTCTCATTAGCAGCTCTGCTATCCATCTAACCTGCCAAATCCAGCCTCAGTGGGTATTTTATGTTGTCAGGCTTAGAACGACTTATGAATGAAGCTTTAACATTTGCCTTCATAATGTCTTCTGCATACTTCCCAGTTGTTTTGTTTAGGAACTTACATCATTTGTGCAGTGTTGCTTTGCTTTTTACTCTGAATGTCATTTGGCTGAACTCTTTGTGAACATCATAGTGTGACATTTAATCCAATGCAGAGACGAGTCATTTCAACTGTATGACATAACTAAAGTAAACAAAAAAAGAGAAAAAGTAAAGTGTGAGGCCACTGTAGAGAGAGTGCATACTTCTGCTGACCAATGCCCCACATCTCCACAGTAGTTTTTGTGTAAGTGGGAAAACATTTCCTGGATCTGTCCCTTTATCCGAATCTGCACCAAAATTTAACGTGTTCTTTTCTGGCCCATGCCTCATCCTTCTACCAAGTTTCATGGAAATATGTCAAGTAGTTTTTGTGTAATGCTGCTGACAAACAAACAAAACAAACAAACAAACAAACAAACCCACACAGGCGAAAACATAACCTCATTATTTGTACAATCACCAAAGAGTACTCTTTTCAAAGGTAATAAATTTACTACAGCTCACATGCTAACTGCTCCAAGTACCCGTTGTTGTTTTTGTTGTTGTTGTTGCTGTTGTTTCTTAGCCAACAGGTGATTTTCATCAATGTTAACTTTGTTCCTTTACCATAAAAGTTCTTTTTTACACAAGATGTGAGCATGACAGGATTAAATATTGATATATTACTTATTCTTTTAAGGATGATCCATTAAATGTTCATTTCTGATATATTTGTGTGGCAAAATGTAAAAAAAAAACTAAAACACAATATTGTCTGACCTAACTGACGATACTAATGTCATTTGACTTCATCAGCTCTGTAAATAATAGATCTTTGTTCATGTTGCCTCTAGGAAAATTTATATTATTGGCTATCAGATGATAATTATAATTGATAATAATAATAATATAATATAATGCCGAATTTCTTTCACTGACATAACAACTACAGCAAATACACACTCCAATACAGTAGGTGGCAGTCTGTACTTTTAAAATTTGTTTGCAATCTGTCATTAAACACAAAGAGGCACAAAGGAGAAGAAGAACAGTGCACCATGCTGTTGTCGCGCTCATGACCTCAAACTGCTACAGCTGTGTGGAGCCACTCAGTGTGGAGCACAGAGTCAAACATGTTGCCGGTGTGGACTTTTTTTTTCCTCATTCAGAGAAACTACATCTTAGTTTTTTCCTCCCCTCAGGTGTGCATAAACTAGTTTATAAGCTTATTTTTTTTAAATAAAACAATATGAATTTATGTTTTTTTAATCAACCATGAAAAATAGGTAATAATTAGTTATTGTGATGCACAAGCAAACTATAATGGACTCACATTTAAATGTAAATACACTGACAACTATATGGAAGGATTTAACAATGTTGGAGCCATTTTGACTTATTTATTTACTGACTTATTTTTGCAACATATTAAGGATTTAAGTAAAAACATTGGAGTCAAATGTGCCATGAAAATGCTAATACTGTTTGTAACGTGGATAATTATTTGGATCTTTTTACATCTTTATTTTTTCCTCTATTTTTAATGTACAGCTGTTGTTTTTGCCATCTTGTATATTTGGCATCTATTCAAGGTTTACTAAAAGGGGGACCCCTATTCTGTAACACTTCTTGAGGTTCCTTTGTTATTCCCCTATGAAAATGTGTTGGTTTTTTGTTTTTTTGCCTAATATTGCAGAAGATAGGGGTCCCTTTATTTCCTCCCATTTGCTTCTGTCCTTCTTTTCTCTCTTGCCTCACTTCAGCAGTGACCAGACCTTCAGTGATCGGCCTCTATTTTCCCCTCGTCCTTCTGTATCATGTCTGCAGTCATGCTCTTCTATCCACCACCCACAAAAAGAAAGTTTTCAGATTTGCTCTGGGATAGAGTTTCATTAAGTACACTGTCTGAGTAGACTGTATGTGTAGAGTACACACACTAAGTACACACGCAGAGTACACATCAGTGTTACAATCACACACAGCTGTTTGTGGTCTATCTTGGAAGCCAGACAGCGATCAAGAGAAAGAAAGAGGAAGACAGGCTTCACCGCAGATTTATTCATATTGACTACGTACGTCACTGATCCCTGATGAGGAATCACTACAGTGAAGTATTTCTGCATTGTAATCCACCAATGTAAATCCAATAAGGACCAGAATCTAGTAAAGAGGTTCCAATATAACATTTTTTTTGTTAGAACAAGCAACAGCTTGTCAAGAATGCCAAAAGTATAAAATGATGGATATGATATATTCCCAAGAGATTCACAATCTTGTTATGGTAAATCATATTTTAAAAGGAAGAGAGTTTTAATAAGCTAAGTACAATGAAACTCATATAGACGAATCAAGTCAGCTGGATTTCTATTGTCCAAAGTCCAAAAAATAAAAGTCTGCACATGCAGTTGATCTCTTGTTAGATTGAAACAATATCTGAGCTGATGTCAGTAATATTTTATAAATAATAGTATTGCACATACAGTATATAGTAGATATGTAGCAGTGGTGGAATATTTACTCATGTCTTTAACTTTAGTAAAAATTTCAATAGTGTGGAAATACAAAGTCATAAAATAGCCTAATCCAAAGTTTCCTTAAGTAAAAATTATTACTGGGATCAAAAAGTAAAATGCAAAATGGCCCATTACAGAATAATGTTTATGACTTTATTAAATTCTTGTTATTGAGGTATTTATGTCTGCATTACTGTTGCAGCCCCTAAAGGTTGAGTTTTTTGTTTGGTCATATATTCTACTAAGAATGTAACCTATAAAATAATACATCATTAATTCATTATATTTTATGTTATTAATCTGAATTTGCAAAGTAAAAGAAAAAAGTACAAAAAAAGTTAAAGTATCACGGAGCAGAAAAAAGTACTTCAAAATTGTACTTAAGTACCGAACTTGTATGTAATTATTTCCACCACCTTTTTATACGATAAAGCTCAGAGTTAACAGTAACTGAGTGTTGAGTATAAACACATGCTTGTCATTACTTATCATAATAAAATTATAAACTGTGTGTACATCCATCACTATGTTGCTGCTTTGTTTCATTGCTTTCCACTCTCCTCTTTAGAGGAAGAGTTTCTGATGAGTGCTGGAAAGATTTCCAATGTCTCCACTGATTGCTTTAATTTTTAAGAAACTCATAATTCTTAATTGATCAAACTGCTGCCGTACCGTAGCATTAGGTAATTAAAACTGAAAGCGCGTCCTGATTATAATGATTAAAGATCACTTAATGTGGGTTTGCACATCCAGTGCTCTGCTGTAGATATGAAAGATGGATGACGCGTGGTTATCCACGTGAAGTCAAACCTGCAAAAAAGAGCAACAGATGCGGCTCAGATGATTGTTTATCGTCTGAAATGTAAGAATCTCAGGGTTCCTCTCATTTCGTTCTTGTTGGATTTTCAGCGAGAGGCTCTGTCGCCTCCTAAGGCATCGTAAATAAGGTGTCAGGTGACCGGGACACTGCAGTGAGAATGGGAGTCCTCTTCCGTGGTCAAACTGTTGCTGTTTGACTGACGGCCTGTTGGAAGCTTGCTGCTACCTTGAGGGGGGGAAACGCAGTGCACGCGCGCGCGCGTGTTGATGTTTATTTGTGAAAGAGAGAAAGATTTGCCTGGACAGACGCAGTAGCAGACGTGCCAGCTCCCGTCTCTCTCTCTCTCTCTCCCCCTCTCTCTCTCCCTCCCTCTCTCTCCCCCCCTCTCTCTCCCCCTTGTCACATACTCTCGGGAGCAGCGCTTTGACGCACCACTCACAGTTGGATTATAGTATCGCGCGCTGGTCTTTCACGAAGCTTTTAACCTCTCTCACATTGTCTGCAACCCTTTGCTACTGACCAGCAGTTGATATATATATATATATATGATTGGAATCAATATCTCTCCACCACGGTGACCTCTGATGAGCTTTTGGGAAAACGGAGCGCTGCTCTCTCTCTCTCCAGACGCGTGCGGTGAATTAATAACCAAGACAGCCTCACCTGGAGAGTGAGTGCATACACTAAAGTGTGTGTGAGAGTGTGCTGCTCTGGATCAGATCAAGGATCGAGGTTGTCTCACTGGCTTGGTACCGCACGTGCACGTTTACATACACAGACACAACACACACCGGGGGATTTGGGCACCGCATGCCGGGGACATGTGGAAGTTTGCGCCGCTGTAGCGCAGTGAGAGAGCCGGTCCACAGCCTCGTCGACCTCCGCTCTCCCTGCCGAGGGGGGGGGGGGGACCAAATTCACTAACAGCCTTCACTCATCGAAACCCCTCTAAGAAGATCCAAATGTAAAATTCAGAACGTGAAATTTCAGATAAATTTCAGTCTGCAAAGGGAGGACAACGAAAAGGAGGACGGCATCCCGTTGTGTGCAGAGTTTTGGTGAGCTCTTTCGGGGATTCCAGGGCTCTTATTTTGTAACGCCCTTGTATTTTCTCGGTATTTGGTGGGTTTTACATTAGCCCTCACTTGCCGCAGTGATGGTGGGAGCTCTGAGCCCCGTTGGCCCCGACCGCTCCCCAGCGACTGCGCTCGGGCTGCTAGTGGCTGTTCTGGTTCTGGTCCTGTCCGGCGGAGCGGACGGCCAACCCTGCCCGGCCCAGTGCTCCTGTACCGGGACTACAGTGGACTGTCACGGCCAAGGACTCCGCAGCGTGCCCAGGAACATACCCCGCAACGCGGAAAGACTGTAAGTACCGAGTGGGCAAATGACTCAACAGCACAGGTTTGTTTTAATCTGCGCAGAACATTTCCTAACAACAAGGTAAATCCAGACAGCAGCGCTTAATCAATTAATCACTATGAATGATCCACTTCTTCATGTATCAGTGATGACGAAGTGTGCACTCATCATATACTCGTGGGATTTTTAATAGTTGTCTCTATTTAATAAAGCTGTGCTTCTCCTGAAGAGTTTAGAATTCTCATCACACTTGTATTTGATCCCTTAAATGTCTGATTTTTAAAAAATGAAGACTCTTGTTTGTGTTTTCCTTCCTTTTTTAAACTGCATGTGTTTCCTCAGGGACCACATCATATTAACGCAGGGCTGGACATTTGAAGTAACGCGTCAAAAAACACACTTTAGGATCATTAAACCCGCCTGATGTAAATTCTGGCGTGTCATATTAACTACAAACACTTTTTTTTGCTGGTGTTTAATGTGGGGGAACATTATTGCTGATCGCGGAGCTGAAGTTTGGCCACTGCTGTGGTTGTGTTGGTGGTTTCGCACTGTTTGCACATTAGAGCCTCCGTAGACCACATCGGTTTGTCAGCAAACCAGACACTGAATCAAAGACGGATTTTGACAAGAAACAGGCCCATTTTTATTAGTCAGAAACCCCTTTTAATGAGATTTATTCTCATCATTCTCAAATGTGATTCTGCAGTGGCCATAATAACCCTTCAGGAGAACTGCTCACCTGCTTTGTCATTATTTCATCATCAAATCATGTCAAATATTGACAGACCCTCCTTTGCCAATTTCTCTGTCTAGGGATCTGAACGCAAACAACCTCACTAAAATCACCAAGGCGGATTTTACAGGACTGAGACATCTGCGAGTCTTGTAAGTAAAGTATCTGTTTTTATTTTCTCTTTTCTTTTCTCTCCTCCTTTGCTATAAAAAAAAAAAAATTCTCCCACGCGGGACTCTGAACAGCAGCACCTTGCAATTCCAACAACCCCCCCCCCCCCAAAAAAAAAACAACAACCCAGAAACGCACAAAAGAAATTAACTGTTTCCAATCCAGATTCAGCATCAGGCTCATCCAGCCTGGAGCTGCCGCATGCACTGCGTCTGTATTAGTCGTGGGAAGCGGCGGTTTGTCTGTATGTCTAAACAGTCCAGCAGCGGCACCTGTTAATGCTGTCGTGTTAATCTGCCAGGGGAAGTGTCAGGATGGGTTTATTTTAACCACCGGGCAACAACGGGGGAAAGAGATAGCTGTCATTAGGTGTAACCTCGTAGGGAGGAATGTAGCTGGAAGGGAGGAAAGGAAATGATAGTCATGTAAGAACAGGTTTCTGGATGGATTCAGGTTATGAATGGGACAAGGTCTACTCTTAGTGTTGTGCGCGTGCGTGTGTGTGTATGCGTGTGTGTGTGCGCGTGCGTGTGTGTGTGTGTGTGTGTGTGTGTGTGCTATTCATTCAGAGTGAATGGCAGGGAATACACATTGTTGGAATTCCTCCAGAGATTATGTCCTCAATTGTGTGTGTGTGTTTGTGTGTGTGTGTGTTTGTGTTTGTGTTTGTGTGTGTGTGTGTGTGCATGTGTGTGTGAGAATGAGCGCGCGCTCCAGTCTTCATTCTAGCCGTTTCCTGTGTGTTAGTGCCATTAGTCAATCAAAAATTGATTTATTGCCAGGTTATCTTGATAATTAACTTATCATTTTTGTCGTTTTTGGAACAGACTTTCTCCATAATAAGGTTCCAGCTCCTCAAATGTGACAGTAAATTAAATATGTTTGGATTTTTGGCCTTATGGTGGATGAAAGCAACTTTAAGACATTTCTCTCTGGTTATTTTTTTTATTTTTTTTTAGAAATTTATAGATGATTAACTGCAGATTAATCAGTGATTAAAATAATAATAATAGCCATGATATTGCTGTAAAAAGCATTTATACCTGTCTATAAAGCCATGTGTGTGTGTGGATGCTTGCTTTGGTCAACACAGAGCTCCAGGCAGAGTCAGGCTAAGTGAATGAGTACAGCTATGTGGTTAGAGAGAGAGCAAATGGGATGATAGATGAGTCACTGTCCCACTGATGGGCCAGTCTCAAAGTCAGTTCTGGGTTTCTATCAAACCGCTGCTGATTGTCTTCTCTCTCTCTCTCTCTCTCTCTCTCTCTCTCTCTCTCTCTCTCTCTCTCTCTCTCTCTTGCCTTTACAAAGTCTGTCACTTTCCATCTTCACTAATCAGATTTTCTTTTTCCACACCCACTGTTATCTATCTTCTCCATCTCTCCTCTTCAGCCACAATCTTTTTTTGCATCTCTCCTACCCCGTCTCTCCCTCCTTCACCCTCTTTTCCTCTTCTCTCTCTTATCTGCGGCCCCATCCTGCCATATTCCTCCCTTCCTTTGGTCTCTCACGGTGTCACTGCACCAATCACTCTGTCAGCTCTCACACTTTCTGTTTCTCTATCACTCTCTTTTCCCTCCATCTGTTTTTTTTTTCTCTGTGCATTTCCGTATTGACTCACTCTCTGTCTTGGTGTCTCTCCTTCAGGCAGCTAATGGAGAATAAAATCACCACCATCGAGAGAGGAGCCTTCCAGGACCTGAAGGAGCTGGAGAGACTGTGAGTAACGTTTTGTAATCGAAGCAGCTGCAATTTTATGCCTTAATACATTTTCTGTACGTGTAAATGTTTCATGGTCCTTAAAAAAAAGTACACGCATGTTCATTTTCACATATGTGGAAATACAGATACTGCAGGTGACAAATATGAGGAGGAAAAACTCTGAGTGTTATCGATGTCAGACCACGAGAAGAAGTTAAATACTCCTTGTCATAGATTTCTGCAAGGAATCTAAAGGCCTTTACACATGTCTGACGATACAGTGTTTATTTCTGAGTGATGTCAGATTGTGTTAGGATTACCTGGGGAATCCTAAACGTGTAAAGTCATGCCATCCATCGGCCCTGCTCTCAGGTTTTGAAAATGCCGCAAAACAAAAACAAACTTCAGCAATGGCACTGAAGCTTATAATGTCTCATCTGTGAGTGTGTCAGGAATTTTGCACAATCTTCCATCGCATTTCTAAGACTTTTTCCCTATTTACTGCAGGAGACAACTCATAAATTGTGTGTATATAGTGTGCGGTGAAAACTTGTATTTGTAGGGAGGTGATCTTTATTCAGCCTCTGCGTGGTAAGAGCTAGACAGACACGTGCAGGATTCATCGACCTTGTGATATGTGCTCTACTGAGTGCCAGTCAAGTTTTCTTTGTTTTGCGTGGCCAGAAAACGCTCGGAAAAATGAACCAAAATATTTTCGTCTCTAAAAAGGGATTCAATTACATTGAGGCCTAATTATGAAGGCCATGAGATTCAAACCATGTTTCTAGTCATCAAACTATTGAGAGACATCCCCCCCCCCCAATCTGGATGTCTTCATAAACGTTTAACCTGATTGTCATGACAGGCGGCTTCAAGTGTCTCAGTCCAAGAGGAAAATTTTGAAAATGAGTCAGAGGGCAGCAACTGAGGAACAGCCAAAGGCTGTTATGGTGCTGGTCTGGAATCACTGGTATTCAGCAGCCAACCCTGAGGCAGTTATGGCATAATTAAATCCTTGTAGTGTGTGAGAGAGCAAGACAGAGGAGGCATGTTGGACCCCTGGCTGCTTATGCCCATTGTCTTGACTGTCAACTTTGCTTGATGTGTGAGCTCTCCACACATGTGTGTGTTTGTGTGTTATACGACCTGACTGCCAGCAATAACAAAGTGGAATGCAGCAGACGGTGACAGAGTCTGAGCAGTCTCACACACAAGCTTTTAATTAAAGACACAAAAATCCCCTTGATTACACACACAATTACCAAAACACAGACTTAACTGTATACACACAGAGATATCCACTTGTACACACACACAGGCGTATACGGCTCAGAATCAAATGAAGGCGGTTAATCTTCTTGATGGCTGTTTCGGATAAATTCTTCAGGAGTCATCGGGTTGAGCAGGATGAAATATCGTAATTAACCGGCTGCTCTTGTCGGCGGGTGTGTCGTGCCTGGTTTTCCTCCACTCTCCGCTACACTGTGGCGTCTCTTTATTGACAGACAGAGAAGTTCTGTGCACCACTGCAGGGAATCTGCACACAAAGAGGGCAAAATTGAACTGCATCTGGTCCAACTTTAAATGTAAACTTTGATGTAATTACCCTCGGTACAAAGAGAGTAAATACAGGCTGAAGGCTTCAACAGTATACACTATAGTCCATAAACAGCAATAGCATAAATGTGCATGTGTTGTGTTGTGTTGTTTCTCATTGACAGGGGCTTGCTTTCCGACACAACATGGCTGTTTTCTGTAGTCCTTGCGAATGTTTTCTCAACTGTAATTCAGCATCTCTGGTGTGGCATGTTCACAAACACAAAGATGGAGTCAGTCATCAATGCCCCCCCCCCTGCAGCCATCGAACAATGGCCGGTCTCCGGAGTCTGGATTCTGTGGGGGCTCATTTCAAAGTCCTCCATCCTCTGGGTGGCTGGAGGGGGCCTGCTGGGAACCACTGCCCAGAGGAGAGGGCCTTAAGCTGCTCTTATCCACAGTGACTGCCCCCCACAGTGGTGGAAAACGGTTCCCCTTCTCACCCAACCCCCCCCCCCCCCCCCCCCCCCCCCCTTTTTTTCTTCTTTTTTTTTCTTTTTTTTTGCAACAGGCCCTGCAGGGATGTGCAGGGTGGGGTCAGGTGTGGGGCGCTTGCTTTGGGGTATGGAGGGAGGGGTAGGTGATTGAATTAGGTGATGAGGAGATATGCATGCCACAACACACGTGCACACGCTCAGACACATGCGTGGCTATGGATGCACGCATGCACGTGCATTAATTTACGCAAGGCTGCTCTGTCAGTACTGGTTTTATCTTGATTTTACCCCCCCCCCCACTTCCACCCACTCACACCTTCCATCCATCTTTCATTCATTTAGTCTTTCCTTCATTCTTTAATCTCTCCGCATGTTTTTCTTTCAAACTCACCCATCTCATCCTCTCTCACTCTCTCTCACTCTTTCTCTCCATTCTTCTTTTTATACAGGAATGACATACTTTCTTTATTCTCTTTCTGTGGATGAAGAATTACAAAGAGAGGAGTTCTTGATCCTCTTATTTAACTGATTTACAGCCTCTATCAAATTCAGTGAGATTGAAAGTGATAAGAACCACAGCTATGTAGAAAGAAACAAACCGGTAATTACAGGCACTGAGACAATGGTTTCAGAGAGCAACAGTGAGATGAAACCTCAGATAATTAGCCTGTAATTGTCAAAGATAATTTCAACAGTGTTGAATACTTTTATACTGATGTGGTGAGTATCTGTCAGCAGTGACTACAAATTAGATAATTAAACCTCAATAAGTGTTGTTGTGTGGACTAGTTTAAAAATAATGACACCAATGATAGTGAGGTATGGATTTCAAAGAAACTTATGGATTAGTGCTAAATGATTAGCTCTCTAGAGTGACAACCTTCTCCCTGATCATTTCAGAGAAAAGTTTCTAATAGTTTTTGTTTTTTTCCTCATTTTTATTGAGCAGCAGAGCTTGAAATTATCTGCATTGTGAAAACAAAAACCCATTTTCACAGCAGCAGTTGCATACAAAAAGTCATTTTTAGTAGATTTTCCCGGGTCCCTTCCCGTCTGCACTGCTCTCTGAGACAGCCGACATTTGTTATATTTGTTTGTGTACACCATTTGAAAATAAAAAAAATAAAAAATGCTCAAAGGTCACAGCAAAGCTCTTCAAAACTGCTGAATGTGATTGATTGAACAGAGAAATTCACATGTCAGGGGAGATGGCTGGGTTTTTACTCTGCTGAGAATGTGTAAATCTTTGGGGGACGATGGCTCATTTCAGATGCACCAAGTGTGAATCCAAGAGAATTGGAGTACATATACACACATAATCACACACACACACACACACACACACACACACACACACACACACACACACACACACTGGTCAGTTTCAAGAGTTTCCAGAGAGAAGACAGTTTCTCTGGGTCTCTGGGTCTGATCGCAAACCTCCACGAGGTTTTGCTTATAATGGCGACAGTGCTGAGTGTGTGTGCGACAGATTCACTCAGTCATTGCAGCAGTGACATCAGTGCAGTAATAACTGTTTTCTGATGTTGTTTATTATTTCCTTCCCAGCCAGAGTGTGCAAACATGCAGCGCTACACATCTAGAAGGGTTGTGTGCAGTGCAAGTGCACGTCTGTGTGTGTTTATGTGCGGTTTGTGTTCCTCAAGCATCTGTTTATGACTGCAGGGATTATCACCACGCTGGAGTGTGACATTAGCTCGTCGGAGTGACTGTCGCAGGTCAGACTGCTGCCTACACTCATACAAGATTCACTTCCACTCAAACTTTGACAAATGAAATATGACGATGGAAGTACTCTGAGAGTGTTTATGTTCCTGCATATGCACGCAAAGAAACACTTCTTCATATCCACGGCAACTATATTTTCAATAAGAAATTAAGGAATTTCCATAGGGCCGTAAAATGAAGACTTATGGGCGCATCGGAAGACTTGATTCTATGAAAATGTCCCAGAAATCCTCTGGTCTCAGCTTTTTAAATGTTTTAGACTGACAAAAACAGGAAATTTGTCACTTTGGGCTCTGGAGAAATGGAAATTGTGATGGACATAATTTCTCTATTGCCTGACATTTTACACATCAGATGATTAATCGTAAAAATAATCAATAGATTTATCCACGTGGAGACATGAGAGAGACACCTAAGCAGACTTGTTGCCTCTGGAGCTGTGTCGTTTTAGCATGAATGCCCCAGAGAGCTACTGTATGCCTCACAAGATAAAATAAAATGTTTGCATTAATTTTACTCTGTGTCCTTTTGTGTTGCATTTACAGAACGGAAGCATGAAGCAATGCAGTGTAGATGACAATAATAATAATGCAGTTTTCTCATGTTGCATTCATGATCTACTTTGGCCAAGATGTGATGTGTTTTTAACATGATATATATTCATGTTTGTATATAAATATAATGAGGTTGAAATAATCAGACAGGAAGAAGAGCATTTAAATAAATGACACCCAACTGATTCCTCTCCTGTCTGGACTTCATTCTCTCGGTGTCCTAGTCTGACAGCATAGCATCTATTTTAAGAGGATGAGCTCATACCCCCCTCTGTCCTCCTTCCTCCTCCCCACCTCCAGCACCAGTCCGTGCACTCACCCAGGGGAGGTCCAGCCCACTCTCAAGCGTTCACGGCTGGGTAGGACCTGCAGGAGAAGTGGGCCTCTCCGCGTGACCACGTGGGGCTCTTAGCTGCCAAAGCCCAGCATTAACGGAAGAGGAGTGAATAATTTAGAAACATCATTTCTAGGGGGATGTTAAATATTTAAGCAGCCTCTGATGTAACCGTGGTGTGTGGATGTGCGTGCGTGTGCAGGCGTGCAAATGTGCGTTCGTGTATTTGTGCATTTGTGGGTTGGAGATGGACACAGAAGGGGTGACGTGATTTTTCTGTGAAGCGAAAAGAGATGAAAGACGAGGGTTAAGAGGAGTTGGAGAGATGTTTTGAGGAGTTTGGAATGGAGTTGGTGACATTTTGGAGCGTTTGTGTTTGAGTAGAATTTGTTGCGTTTGTGGGATTAAATTGTGTTTTTGTGTTACTCGTGCAAAAAAACGCGTTGTCAGTCAGTGATTTCACACTTTTCTTGTTAGTTTGATGTCATGTCTTTCCTCACTCTGCCGCCATCCCTCATTTTCTTCTTCCCTCTCATCATTCTCTTCCAGTAGCAGCTAACACAACATCTGCCACTGTGCCTGTCAGTGTGTGTGTGTCTCTGTGTGTGTGTGTGTGTGTCAGGGTTAAACGGTTTCAGCAGCCTGTCTCTCATTGTGTCATTCAGCTGCCTCACTCTGACTCACATCAAGTCACAACCAGACACAAACCAACACACACCGGCACACAAACCTCTTCACTCCACTCAACCAGGGTTAAATGATCGCACCCAGATTATTAAACTCACCCGAGCTCTCTCAACTCCTCTGTGTGCGAGTGTGAGAGAGAGCCTGTGATGACGGCTTGTTGTGAGCTCTCTGCCTGTGAGGGCCTTGTTTACTCAGTGGGGTCCTTTTCACACATTCGGTAGTCCAGCCAGACTGCCTGTTTGTTTTTCCCACATCATCTCCTCTCCTTCGTCTTTTGTGGTAAAAAAAAAACTCACAAAAAAAAACCTTCTCTCATCTTCCTCCCCCTGCCTTCTCTTCGTCCTTCTTGAGTTCACTGTTTGTCTGGTGGCCATGTTGTACCCCTAAATCAGGGGTAACCCGGAGTCTTTGTTTTGTTTCTTTTTGTTGTTTTTTGCACATCCATTCATGAATGTTTGTGTGTTTTTAAAGCATCTCCATCAACCTCTTTATCCCTTTATACCTACATATATTCCTCTGACTGTACTGAATCACATAATATGATATTATAATCAGAAAACACATATTTCACTTTAAAATCTCAAATCTAAGTGTGTGGCTTAAGCCGTTTCATCTGTTGGAAGGTTTAGTAAAGCTCATTCCCTCATTTGTGCTGTGTTCTTCCAGGCGCCTGAATCGGAATAACCTGGCCGTTTTTCCTGAGCTGCTTTTCTTGGGAACGACAAAGCTCTACAGACTGTAAGTCCTGGTTTTATTCTTCTTCCTCTATCCATCACTCAGTTTATCTGTATCGAGAGAGAGAGCAGTGCAAAAAGAAGGCCTGAGGTGGTTCAGATGAATTGTTGCAATTCTGTGTGTGTGTGTGTGTGTGTGTGTGTGTGTGTGTGTGTGTGTGTGTGTGTGTGTGTGTGTGTGTGTGTGTGTGTGTGTGTGTGTGTGTCTGTGTGTGTGTGTGTGTGTGTGTGTGTGTGTGTGTGTACTGGCTTGATGGTGTTTCATTGGAATGAAGGAGAGAGGGGAGTGAGGGGACATTTTTTTTTACATGGTCTTCTCAATAAAAGCCAGTTCAGTAGCTAATGGAGATTAGCACTCCAACAGCTGCTGCCCACTGGGAGAGATGTGAGAGGTGTGTGTGTGTGTGTGTTTGTGTGTGTGTGTGTGAGAGAGAGAGAGAGAGAGAGAGAGAGCAAAACAGACCAAAGGAGGTATAATCAGTGAAACACAGAAAAAGGCTCCTCTTCTGAGATCATGTTTTGTGTTGCACTGGCAGAAAATTGTTTCCGTGACAGAACATGAACGTTCCAGTTTGCATTCAGACCAATGAGCCGCTGTTTGCTGTCGTCAAGCACCTTCCACTCCTTCACTCAGCCTGATCGTCTGCACTGGAAACCGAGGTGTGGATTTCCAGGACTGTAGGGCTGGGCTGCAGCGCTGCTGAAACTGTGGGAACTAACTTCCCGTCACGGTCATTCGTGGTCACGGGGAATAATTATGGTCGCATATATTTATATGTGGAGCTGAATATATTTATCTAAGACAATATTGCATTGCTCAGATGATTCTGAGAGTGTGTGAACGTTGTTTATGTTCTGCGGCCGCTATGGTGGTTGGCTGGGCTCTGATCTGACGTGTCTCAGGGTGTGTTTCTAACTGTGTGTGTTTGTGTGTTTTTGTTTCTGTGTGTGAGTTTCCCAAGGCCAGGAGTTGGTCAGCGTGTGGGCTGAGATAAAAATACAACTTGGGGATACTGCTCCCAGCTCAGCTGTTAGACAGCAAGTGGTCTCTCTCTCTCTCTCTCTCTGCATGTGTGTGTGTGTGTGTGTGTGTGTGTGTGTGTGTGTGTGTGTGTAATCTCCAGGTGTATTTGTTCAGCAGAGGGTCCCTCTTGGATCTTCATCTTCACTAAACAATCAAAACATAACAGCAATAATGATGTTGTTCTATCATTTTTCCTTATTTCCCATATATTATGATTTAAATCCCACAGAGAAAGAATGAAAACTCTGAGAATAAACAGAGAGCTGCTAAATGATTGTATAAAAGTAATACCCGGCACCATTGCAGCCAGAAAGCTTTAGACGTATGGAAGTCATTCAGTGGCAACCACGGAGACCAAGCCAGTAGTATTTATGTCTGTTTGGTCCAAATTAAACCTTATGTCTGCTTTAACACCCCCTACAGCGTATTTTCATTTTTAGAAAACACAACAAAGAAACATTGAGAAACTTTGACTTGGAATCTTGTTAGGTTTTATTTAAAGGTCAGCTGGTATGTGTGAGAAATAAACACTCAATCTGCTATCATGTAAATTATGTTTTCACTATTTAGGGGCATGGAAAATGTATGTGTGTGTGTGAATGTGTGTGTATTTACTGGATGTGTTTAACCTTTGCTCAGCACCATGGATTAGATCTTTGAGGGCTAAATTAAACTGGGCTGAGGTCAGAGGTGAGCCATGTCATGTCTTTTAGAAAAAACACGATTTCTGTCTGAATTATTCCTACATGCAGCAGTTGTTTTCAAACCAGTACGTGTGACATACTCATACTGCAGGTTAAGGTTTGCATTCTGCATGCATCTGTAGGTCTAGACATTAAAAGCACTTTTATATTAGGAAATAATCTTATCTTTATTTTATTTTATTTTATCTTATTTTATTTTATCTTATTTTATTTTATCTTATCTTATTTTATTTTATGTTTTATTTATTTATTTAACAGGGACAATGCATATTAATTAATTAATTTTTCATCTGTAGTCCCTGGACAGATGTTAAAAAGTCTACCTAAACAACAGAATATAAACTAATAACTGCAAAGTTATTCATCATTTGTGAGCATGCAGAACAAAGGGAGGAGGAAATATTAAAGCTAAAAGAAACATCATTCGGGACACAATACTACAATGTTAAGCACTAATTAAAACATGCAATACAGGGACTAATAAAAGAACACATGTAAAACAAATAAAGTCACAATAATAATGTTAATCTTGATAGAAAACATGGACTAAAGACAACATTGTGCAACAAGGTTAGAATAGAAATGGACTAAAAACATGCAAAGAAGAAGCACAGACAACAAACGACAAACAAATCAGTCTGACACAGAAAAACAACAACAACAACATGCAAGCAGGTACATGAGGGCGGATTGACAGTAGCATAGCAACAGGTAGCAGCAAGAGAAGTTCAGCATTTCTTTAAATGAGCTTTAATTAAACTGTATGTGTTAAAGATTTGAAAACCTGTCTTATCTCTACACATACTGATGACTCACAACTGTCTGTAATATCAATTTATTGCTTGCTATACAATAAATGATTTAGTAGTGAGTGTGAGAAAGAGGGCGTGATTTCAGACATGCCTCAGGATACATGTGATTAGGTGACATCATAATACTGACATACTGTGTAAAACATAAATCAGACAGAATGCAAGTATTTGCAAGTAAAATATGTGACTCATGTGTTTCACAAAGTGGTGAAACTAACCTAATCCTTGCTTGTGAATGACTGAGCCTTTCAAGGATGCATTTCATATCCAGTCATGACACATGATCACCTGTTACCAATCAGTCTTTTGTTGCCCCTGGCTCAACTTTTTTGGAAACATTTTCCTGGCATCAAGTTCAAAATAAGCGTAAATTTACCAAAAAGAATTCAGTTGATGAGGTATTACAGGATCAGGGCTGTAGGTTTATCATTTAATGCTATTTTAACATCTACATGTGCTAATTTCATTGCCACATGGTCTTTTCATGCTTTATGTGCATACGTTGCATTTGCAAAAAGGTGAACAAATGCATTTGTGTAGCGTTTCCTCTCCTCGCCTCTCCCTTTCCCCCTGCCAGCTTTTTCTCTCCTCCCTCTTTGCAGGACAGGAATCAGATGAAAGAGGGAGAGATGAAAGAGGATTGATGAAGGGATGGGCTGATGGGAGGATAAGAGAATGGGTCACTGCTTCCACAGCTGCTTATGCTTGAATATAAGGATGGATTGATAGGACACTTTGTGTGTGTGGGTGTGTGCTGTGTTGTTTGCTGCTCGGCCACTTCTGGCAAATGTACCTTAGCAGCAATTTTACAGGTTGCTTTAAGACAAAGTGAGTTTTTCATCATCATCCCTCTGAGAAGAACATATCGGTGTGAGCTCTCACACACAATAAACCTGAATTAAAGTGGTATGAGTTTTGAATTAATGAGTGTGTGTGTTTATGTGTAATAGTCTCTAATCCTTTCCTAAACGGTGCCCTGATGAGGCTTTACCAGGGAGCATTGTTACTTAGCAGCCCCGAAGGTTGTGGCTTTGTCTTCTGTGAGAGCTTAACCCTGTTCCACACACACGCATACACACACTCACACACACAGACTCACACAGCTTCGTACCACCTCGGCTCAGACGGCTCGCTCCCCACAATGCCTCACAAGAGCACGAGAGATGTGGGCTTTCCCCATTGTGTTGACAGTTAGCTGACACAGAGGGAGCAGAATGGAAAAAGGAAGGGAGGGTCAAAGGTAGAGAAAATGAAATTTTCTCAGAGTAAAAAATGCTTTTTAATTAAGACAGAGACCGCTGGGCGTTTTAGTTGCCACAGAGACGACAACCTCTGGGTCCCGCTGGGGTCAAAGGTGAAGAATGTTCCAGTCAGGAGATCTAAGCAGGAGGTGATTTAAGTGAGGAGGGGCAAAACTCCTCCCACTAATTAACAGAAATCATGACAAATTAAACTTGTAACAGCTGTTTTTTTCGTTTTTTTCGTTTTTTCGTTTTTTCGTTTTTACTCGCGAGAGCAGAACAATGAGACTTGTACTAACAACCGAGACTTCAAAATAAAAGCTCAACCTCTTGCATAAAATGAAACAATGCACTAATGACAAATGTCGCTTGAATTCTTAATTATTGCCTTAATTATTCTTTACGATTTTTCTAGAGCAAATCAGATAATATTCAACAAATATAATACACTGGTGACTGGATTGTGAAGGCCAGAGGCAAAAACAAGCCAGTCTCATGATAGAGTTGGTCTCAATATTAGGATTACTATTAAGTCTTTCTAGAATTTTGATCTTCTGCATCACCTCTCAGTCTCCATATTGTGCCAGAACCCACACTTTACAGTGGCAATACAAGACCATACTGTCATTTCCATCATGTTCATGAGGAGGGAAGCAGGAAAAAAACCTCCTGCTTATGCTTATTCTAGCGCATTGAATGGGATTATTAGGGTTCGGGTTGCATCCTTTAAAAAGATCAGTATCTTCTGGTAGCAAGGTTAGCCGCAGCGCTACGGAAGATTTTTGGCCACTGACTCTGTGTACATATAGGATATGCAACTCTCTGCCATTATGTCTGTCCAAGAATATTAAGTTAAGCCTTTGCAGCCCGGGGCGTCTGTAGATGGGCCTCTCTCTCTCTCTCCCCTTTCCTCTCACCGTCTGTTCCCCTCTCTCTTTATTTCTTGATCTAACATACATGCAGTAGACACACACTCTGGCACAAAAACACAGCCTCACCATTCAGCAATATTTACTCATGTTTTTCTGAATACACTTTAACAGATATGAAAACTCTCTCTCACACACACACACACACACACACACACACACACACACACACACACACACACACACACATGCACATGCACCCACCCACAAGGAAATAGCTCTTTTCAGACCCTTTCATTACACAATGAAAACAACACAAATTCTTAGATCACACAGATTGCATGCAGCCAAACAGGAAAATGCGAATGGTGTTCTTATTTTTCTCTCTCGTTCTGTTGTTGGTCTCCAGATATTTCCATGTCATCTTTGCACATATTGTAAATCACCTTCAGTGTGAACCAACAGTTACAACAATGTCGAGGTATTGAGTGTTGGTGAGTCACTCGCCTGCCATCGGATGAATCACATGACTGCCAATCTGAGTTGCTCAAGGCCTCTCATTCCTAAGAAGTGATTTGGCTATTCAGATCCAAAACAATGCTGTAATTCATTCTCAAGTGATTTGGAATGAGCTTTCCAAAGCCCAACTGGCATTATTCAGAGGACAGCAGTACAAAAGATTATGTTATACAGACAGAATGTAAAGATATGGAACGCCCTGCTTGACTTTTACCACGGCTAGAGCTAACTTGTTTCTGAATGGAGCCCAGGAAGAGTGGGTGTATGTGTGTGTGTGTGTGTGTGTGTGTGTGTGTGTGTGTGTGTGTGTGTGTGTGTGTGTGTGTGTGTGTGTGTGTGGATTTTCCTCAATTGCTTTGTGCAGCTTCTTTTTTTCTCTCATTATGATCGTATTTATTTTAACTGGAAACAGTTATACATATATTAGCTAACACTACACAACTGCAGCACAGCATCTTGGACTCTTCATTATATACAATTAGTTGCCATTATATTAGGTATACACCTAGCTAAAGCAATAAATCCTATCTTTATAAAGTTTTTTAGTTTAAACTGTTTTACAGCGGTGTTGATAAGATTTTCTGATCATTGTGAAGGCTGTAGATTAAAGTAATTTTAAATCGTGATCTTAAGCTGCATTTAGAATATTTTATGCACCTAGTTTTAATCATAGGAAGAACCTCTGCAAATAAAACTCCTGCAGAAAAGTCCACTCTGCTCTCTGTGCACAGAATTCTGACATAACACAGCTGTGCTTGGAGAAAAAACAAAGTCAACATGACATAAAACTACGAATCAACTCTTTATTGAAGGGGAAAACATGAATAGACTCGTGAATAATCTTTGCTGGTTTTTTTTGTCGTGTTCGTGTCAGTAACGGCTCATGAAAGGGAATCTGATCTAATCATAGAAAGTGACTGGGTTCATTGTCTTATGTAATTTAAATGCAATAAATGACTTTGGGCGCATGTTGCAAATATAGATAATTGAAACTAGTGTAGATATATCAGGGAATATTTATTGTTTATTTACCATATATTTATTTACCATAACATAACTTTGCTTTTTAATTTCAGTATTTCTAAACCTAAAAAAATAAATCCTGACTAACTTATTATATTAATTGCAAATATTTGAAAGACACATTTTCACAATGCAATATCTAAATATCTTGAATTCACATTCATTATGTTTTTTTTCGTCATGCAGCTCAATTAATCACCTGTCATCCAGGTTGAGTGAGTGTCAGAGTTCAGAGCTCACAGATGGGAGGTCAGGGAGCGCCGGTGTCAACCGATGAGATATCCAGGATAATGGACATGCCAGCAGTGACGGCGTTGCCCTGCCCGTCAGATTGCAATGAGTGAGAGTTACGCCTGGAAAAAGAGACAGAGAGAGGAGGAGGAGGGGGTGATTACAGACAGGATGAATGAAGGGTATTTAAAGGAAAGATTAGAGACGTGTTTGCTCTCTTAAATGGTGCGGGGGGAAAAAGAGCAGGGTGGAATTTACTGAGGTGAAGACAGAAGCGTTTTCTTCTAGAAAAAAAAAAGGTAGAAAGTGAGGGACGGCGAAAGAAAAGAAAGGAGGAGAGAGTCATGTGGAAAGGAGAGAAGAGAGAGGTATGTCAGTTCATACTGTAGATGGCAGGTAGCCTGAAGCCTGGAGCCAGCATGTCTGTCAGAGAGAAGCGCCCAGCTGTGTGTGTGTTTGTACGCACCGTAACCTGAGTGTGGATTATTAAGGAGGGTTACTTACCTATGCAACACCAGGAAGAGCTGGAAGCAGGTAGTTACACAGTGTGTGTATATATCTGTGTGTGTGCATGTGAGGTCTTCTAGATCATCAAAGCATTTCCTCGACTGGCTTGTGTGTGATTAAGGGTCACCGTGTGCGGTAATACTTCCCAACAAAGCAGCTAAATCATCCTGCATCCTCTCTGCTTCCCTCACATAGTCCACTTCCTCTCCCCCTCTCATTCACTTCAACCCTCAGTGCTTAACTTATAATAATATAAGATTAATGCTGGAATTATGCCGCTGAGAACCAGCAGGATGTAGATTTCTTCCTATTATTTCCTTTCACTCTTTGCTGCCCTCCTTCTCCCTCTGCGGTTCGTCTTCTCCAGGGTATCTGCAGGGATCCTGGCCGGGTATTGATGGATGAGTCGACCCAGCTATTGAATTATGGGAGGGATTATGGAGTAATCAGGACAATTCATCATGCAACACTCCTCTACTCACCCCAATCACAGCTACTCAGCAGTATTGACCGCTGCTTGCTGTGTGCGTCCATGTACAAGAGCGTTGTGGTGAGGAGGCAAGTTATGAAGCATTAATCCATTAACAAGGAAATGTGGGCCAGACAATACAAACTCACAGTGTTCAGACAAACATTCAGGTTCAGGTCACAATTCATACCTTATTTATCTCCAAATAATTTGAAAAATGAAGAATAAGTATAAGAAATATCCCTATTTATAAAAGGTGCTTTGGATATTTGACTCAAGTTTCCCAAAAAAAAGAAGAATACGCAAATATTGTGTTTTTTTGAGGTTGCAGAGAGTTGAAAAATGTTCAGCTTTGTGTGAAACACGGCCGTCACTGTCACTTTTTACCCAGCTGTCCAATCACAGCAGAGGAGGGGGCGGGACCCACATAGACCTGCAGGCCCGTCCTCTCTCCCTTCTTCCTCCAGCCTTCCCTTCATCCAGAGCCAGGGCCAGAGCAAGTCCTCTACCTTGTGCTGCCATTTTTACACTCAGTATTTGTTAATAAAACAAACTATCCGCAAAATAAGGTACTTGCAACACAAATTACTTCTGTGGATATTCTGTATCATAGCAAACAAAGCGCCTCAAACGCTCTCGAGTGCTCCCAGCCGGACGTTTTCAGAAGAGCACCTGATATTTTCACCTGGGAAAAAACACTTTGGTGACACAGGCCCTTATTCCAGCAGTACCAGTCCCATCTCTCACCAGATCATCACCAAAATTTAATCACCTCTAGGATATGCTAGGGTCCATCTTTGGTGAACATTTCATGTAAACCAATAAATTAGTTTTTGCGTAATCCTGCTAACAACAGAATATACTCTATATTATACTGTCACTTCATGGATTACAGCATTTTAAAGAGAAACGCTGTATTCCATTGGTTTATTTACGCTTTTCCACAGAGAAAACTCACTTCCTCTCTTTCAAAAACTAGAACAAAACCTACAAACTCTGAGCACTCGCAGAGTCTCTCCAGTCAAATGGAAAACATGAAAGGTTTTACTTTATGTCAATCAGTCAGCAGACCTAACATGGCTGTCTTTCTCTGCCCTGGGTGCCTCCCTCCCTCCCCTTTAATCCTCCATCTTGGCTCGATGTCAAGCTGCCTTGTCCAGTTGCACAATATCCCTCCTCCAGGGCAGGCAACTGCATCCCCTCTCTGGCTCCATTAGTGCCACTCCACTGGCATAGCCAGCATTCTCCAGTGGGACCGTCATTTCTGGCCACTCCATTGGCACCCCTGTCACTCTTCAACCACCACAAAAGAAAACCTCTTGCCGCCCCCCCCCCCCTGCCTCTCCTGCTCGCTTGGTCTTTTTTTGTGCCCCATTTTCTTCTCCTCCTTGTCTCTCTCCCCACTCCTCTATTATCTTCCTTTTCTCCTTCCAGCACCTTTCTCTGAAGTTTTTTTTTTCCCTCTTCTCATACTCTTTCTTGCCTACACTCCCCTCTTTCTCTCCTCCACCAATCCATTTTCTAACACATTGATTTGGAGAGGCTTATGCAAGACCCTCATCCAGGGTAATGATGCAGTAGAAACCAAGAGAGGAAACTGGAAGCTGACTGGAGATGCACCTCACAACTTTAGAGCCTCTCACATTATTTTCCCCAAAAGCTGAGTGTGTTTGAACCGGCCACCGTGACCCAGCCTCATTAAAATGCACCATGTTTACACAATGTGAGGAGTTGGGGCCAGAAACCGACCCACAACACATCAACAACTGTCACTTGAAGAGAATAAATTAAACAAAATCATTTTAAGCCAACTTACAGAAGTTCGTAGATATCAATTAAAAAACATTAATATATAAATTAAATATTGCTGTCTGAAGAGTGTGTGACGTTGTAGGTCTGTAACTGCAGGCTGGTGATAGATCAGCAGCTTCGTAATCACAGGTTGGTACCTGACCTGCATCTGTGTGTGCATGTATGTTTATGTGTGTATACCCCACTATGTATGCATGTGCATCTTTGCGAGGGTCTAATGACAGCTTCCAGCCCTCATGTGTCATTATCCAATTACACTTTTCTCTCATCTCTACAGTAACACCATGCGCACCATAATTGGACGACTGGTTTTTAGAAGTTTGACCTCTCAGCAAGTGTCGGGGAGGAGAACGCACTCTCGGGCGCACACACACATACACACACATACACACACATACAAACACATACAGACACACTCCGACTCAAGAACATGCCAGGAACATTGGGTAATCCAGGATAAAGCTGATGCTATCTTAAAGAGTGATGAGCTAAACTATGCAAAGACAAGTTAGGACTCTGATCACATCATATCACTCCTTCCTTCTCACACTTCATTAATCTGTATGTCTGTTTCCCTGTCTGACAACTGGGACTCATCTGCCCTTCACTCCCGCTCTATTCAAAGTGTGCTGGCTCTGAATGGGCCTATGTGCTCCAAGTCGAAGGAGGGCCCTCACTGGCCCTCCTAAATATTTCACATGCTTAGACGCCTTCATGCCCTCTGCTCTCTTTTGTGTGTGTGTGTGTGTGTGTGTGTGTGTGTGTGTGTGTGTGTGTGTGTGTGTGTGTGTGTGTGTGTGTGTGTGTGTGTGTGTGTGTGTGTGTGTGTGTGTGTGTGTGTGCATTGTGCCTTATTGCAAAACTTTATGTGGCTGAAAGATACAAAGATAGATCCTCAACATATCCAACAACTGGCAGAAAGACAGAGGAGGAAGGCTTGGAAATAAGGAAGTGAACAAGACCAGACATAGTGGATAGAAATGTGTGTGTGTGTGTGTGTGTGTGTGTGTGTGTGTGTGTGTGTGTGTGTGTGTGTGTGTGTGTGTGTGTGTGTGTGTGTGTGTGTGTGTGTGTGTGTGCAGGTTTTGTCCTGTTCCTTGGTCAGAGGTCAGATATTAGGGTCGCCTGCATCCTGACGACTCATTGGCAAACGAATTGTTGAGTTTGCAAAGAGGAATTTTAACAATTCTTTCAGCACTGGGCCGGATCAGGATTTTCGTTATTTAAGCTGCTCTGAGTGTTTTTCCTGCACCACATTTGTCCCACATCTGTCTCATTTTCTGTCATCGTACCGATCCAGTAAAGCTGTCGTTCTACTGATGCATTCCTACCAAATTGCATCTTGTCAATGTCTTTTTGTGTCCTCATTCAAAATTCATGACCACTTTTTCACATCTCAGCACAATAACAGCAGCAACTGCAATGATGATGATACTTTCTTCATGTTTTACTGCTTCGGCCTGACTTGAATTTCCCCCTTTCATTCAGTTTTATTCCTTTATCATCCTCTACTTTTCATCTGTAGCTCTGAGCTGTAGCTCATCTCTAGCTATGAGTTCACCATTTAGTTATTTTGTGAGTGTGTGTAGGTGTGTGTGCAGCTGATTAGACATGTTTCTGTGGTGAGTTGGGCAGAAAATAGACTTCAGGTTATCATTGTTTCGGAGGGACTGGGCTGTTACAGGTTGTTACACACAGAAGACTGCGGTGAAAGTTGGACAACAGCCTGAACACCTGGACAGACGCGCACCCACCCACCCCCCCACCCCCCACACACACACACGTAACTATAATAGAATCTGAAAGACAGGGAGCAGGGGAATGAGTAACCCAAGGCTATGATGTCAGTCTGTTTTACAGCTCTCATAATTACTAGCAGTGCTCTGGGTGGGTGGGTTTCTGTCAGTGTATGTGTGTGTGTGTGTGTGTGTGTGTGTGTGTGTGTGTGTGTGTGTGTGTGTGTGTGTGTGTGTGTGTGTGTGTGTGTGTGTGTGTGTGTGTGTGTGTGTGTGTGTGTGTGTGTGTGTGTTCAACAGTGCACATAAGATTCCTGTCAGAGTTGCCTTAGTGACCCGCTAGGTAACAGTTGGTGTTTCCCAGACATCTTAGCGGCTGAGGATATCGTCTGCTCTTGTCTGTGTTATCCAGTACGGGACAGTGGGAGCTGTGGATTGATAGAAGAAAAGAAGGTTTGTTAAAGGAAAAAACGTCTTCCCATATTTGCATATTGTTTCCCGTCTGTGTTCCCTTTTATATTCCAGTGAGTCCCAGGGAAACTGCATGGAGACAACCTGACGGTTCACCTGCCCATAACTCCCTCAGTTGAATCAGAAAAACTCTTCTGGGTTTTGGTCAAAACTTTTGGTATAAACATGTTTTTCTGCACAAATATTTTCAAGTTTGAGTTCATGTCGGTTTGTTTTGCCACAAACAACTGGAAAATAAGTTTTCTGGCATAAAATGCAGGAGAATATTACCATATTTGTTATTATACATGTTTGCATCTTGTACAAACAGTTTCACACAACATTTTCAATACACATAATTACCAGAATTACTATTTTAATTTCATACTCTGACCAGGCATTTGCTGACATTTTTTTTTCAGACTCAAATTTGGTCAGAACTCAGAAAGAACTGACAGCCTTTAACCCGATACAACAGCAGCAGCACAGAGCTGTAGTCAATAAAACTCTACAGTTTCTTTATATCGACATTTTACTGAAGAATTTAAAGCCTTAATGTCACACGGCCACCCAGCTTTATTTATTAAACTTTACTGAGAGCCACTGGCGTCATGCTGCTTTTAAATTAGATCAATAATATCCAAGTGGCCCCAAATGAACCAGGAGAAAATACAGTCAACTTTGCTTCGAGCAATAAAAGAATTTTAAAAAAAGAATGTGTGTGTGTGTGTGTGTGTGTGTGTGTGTGTGTGTGTGTGTGTGTGTGTGTGTGTGTGTGTGTGTGTGTGTGTGTGTGTGTGTGTGTGTGTCATGACCCTTCAGCACCTGGAACAGAGATAGTGGGAGGAAAAGAGAGGAAGGAGGGAGTGATGAGATGGAGGGGGAGGGAAGGAAGGAGGGAGGAGAGGAAAGGGTTATTAACCGCAACACATTACAGCCTGACAAGCTGCATGTTCAGACACAAGTTTTACGTGTGTAGGTGTGTGTGTGTGTGTGTGTGTGTGTGTGTGTGTGTGTGTGTTTGTGTGTGCGCGCAGCATGCTGGTCCCGTGGAGATTTGTTGGGGTTCGTAAGTTCAGCATGACGAGCCTCGTTTCCACCGAGTCTATTTGCTTGTGTGTGAACGTTACTGTACCGGTGTGTCGTTGTGCAGCGGGTATAAGACACAGAGAGAGACAAATACTTTGAATCTGCATTTCTAAAAGTATGGCAGTGCCTCCATCTCCTGCCTCATTTCCCTCCATCAGCTCACAGGAGATAGCAGCCATTGACTTTTATAGCATTTTGACTAGGCTGGATTTCTCCCTCTGCCTTCACTTCTGCGATTTTTCATTTAAATTTAAATTCGCTCATTTTTTTTTCTTGCAGCAAATTTTTTTTTATACATTACAGAAATTCTCATCTGCAGTGGTGAAAAGTAACTAAGTAGATTTACAACTATTCCTGCCTATTTTAGAGTTCTTCTCCACTACGTCTCTGAGAGAAATACTTCTATAGCTACTTCCTATAGCTTTTCATTTACATAAGAATTATTTCCCCTATTAATTAACTTAACTTAAAATTGTGTAATTTATATCGTCCAAATGTTCAATGACAAAGCCAATTTTATTTGTATAGCACATTTCATTACATATAAACTCAATGTGACTCTATGTGAATGAAAGGATGAACAACATAAATACAAGGGTATACAGTGTGCATGAGTAACGTCAACCAAAACAGGTCAAATAGGTCATTTTTGATTTGTTTTTGAGGTTGGACACATTTGTGATCGACCTCGGATCACCAGGCAGTTTGTTCCATAGAACTGGAGCACAGCAACTAAAGGCACCCTCACTGGCCTTAGATCTAATTTTAGGTGCAGCTAAAAGTCCTCCACCTGACGACCTCAGGGAACTGGTTCTAATCAGTAAGCGAGTCAAAGCACTGATGTACTGAGAGGCCAAAGCCATTAAGCCATTAAGTTATTCTTTACTGGATGAAACTACATAACAATTAATACATTAATCAAGTAGTTGATCAACAGAAAAAAATAATCTCTTTCACAAGAATTTGAATCCATTTAAAAGTGAAAATGGCAAAAAAGAATATGTTCATGTTTGGGTTTTGGTCTTGGAGTCGAAGTAAAAATGAATAATTCATCATTTTGTTATATATAATATAAAAATAAAAGAAATTAATTAAAAAAATATTGTTGTAATAAAATTGTCGGATTAAATAATAGTGAAAATAATAATTTCTTGCTGTTGCCCTAATAAGAATTTAAAAGTTCCTCGTTGACGAGCTACAACAATAAAATGCTGCGTGATGCATCAGCCCTACAAATCTAATATATGTAAAAATATAAATAACACAGATACATTACTGCAGAATAAGTACTTTCCCTTTAGATACTTTAAACATATTTTACTGACAATACATCTGTACTTTTACTTAATATAAATGGACATTTTCCACCATTGCAGATTTTATATATATATATATTTCCCTACCAAGTCCTTCACATTAATGCCTTGTGCTCTTTTTTCCTGTGTTTGTGTCCCTCCTCCTCTCCACCTATAGCATCTCCTCAGGAGTTTATGTGGCAGAAACAGACAAAGACAGGTGATATGTGATGGGCTGATGGCGATGACTGTTGTTAGTCAAGCAGAATGGATGGGTCTAATTGAACAGTGTGATTACGGGGGGCAGTTCTGCAAATGGCAGAAGTTTCCATGGTAGCAATTAAGGGCTGGGAGGCTTCAGGTCAAGGTTAATTAGCATGCAAAGATGAAAGAGTCAGATGAGGGGGGGGGGCTGAACATCTGATCACCGTTTGTCCTCCATAACCACTTGTGTTAGTGTGTTTGTGCAGTTTTGGAAGTGATTTTCAAAACTGTGGTCGAGAAATTATGTCATTGTTATTATAAATGGCTGAAATTACTGGTTGTCTGAGAGAAAAGTAATCGGCACCTATATTGATAATTCATTTTCCAAAGTCAAATAAACACATGTGAAGATTTGCTGCTATTCTATAACTTAGATTTTATACTATTTGTTGGTGAAAACAAGCAATTTGAAGACATCAGCTTGGGTTTTAGAAAACTGTGAAAATACATTTTATAGACTAAACAATCAAGAAAAATATGGGCAGATTATAATCAATGATGAAAATAATAAATTTGTTTTATCTCTTAAAATGAATCGTTAAGTGATGTCTTTTAGTTCTATGAGGTCTGGACATTTGTATGTGTGAGTTGAGCCCAGAACTCATTCCCAGAACATCACATAATGATTATTCCAGTAGGCAGGATTTAATGTACTTCCAATGGAAACACATGAACATCAGTTTGAGACAACATGAGCGCATACAAGAGCACACACACACACACACAAGAGGGTTGGAGGGTCAGGGTTGAGCGGTGGATCACACACACTTTCACCCAGGAGAATGGAGATGGCGTCCCGTGGGAAAGCAAACTCACGTCACCAATCTCTTACTCACAGATGCCAAGAGCTAACCGAACCAATCATTTGGCGGAGGTAATAAATAAATAACTCACAACCTCTAATGGGTGAAATCAAAGATTCTTAGCTTCACTAAATTTGTACTATTGTGTCTCCCTGTAATCGCCTGAGTTTTTCAGGTACCTCTTCTCCTCCGAATGGCTTTTCTTCTCCTTTCTTTTGCGCTTTCCTCTCCTCCTCTGAACTTCAACAGTTCGTTACAAACTGCTGAGGCTTCCAGCTCTGTTACTCACAGCTCAATGGTAAAACTCCTGCTGGATGTGTGCTCTGTGAGTGTGTGTCTGGTGATTGATATGCATTAATGATCTAAGGCGAACAACCATTAAAAGCTGGGAAACTGTAAGCACCGCCTTAAGCTGTGACTATTACCCTGAAAGTTTCCGGTGTTGGCAAAACACAAGGGACTGCAGTGGCAGATGTTAGGGGAGAGTGTGTGTGTGTGTGTGTGTGTGTGTGTGTGTGTGTGTGTGTGTGTGTGTGTAGCAGGTGGTACGTTTATTTCACCCCGCTGGCCCAGTCACAGGGGATGCTGGAGCAATCTAAAGCTCTGCTGTTCTCATGCTGTAACTACATTTGTGTGTGTTTGTGCGAGTGCTGGAAAGCTTTGCAACAGCTTTGTGTTTTAACATGAGCAAGAGGGGTTTCAAAGAAAGACATTTCCTCCTCTGTAATGACCTGGAGTGAAACACAGACATCATAGACGATCATCATTGTCGTCGTCGTCGTCGTCGTCGTCCCAGCTTCCTCAGTAAAAACTGGACCACAGCGATCTTCCCTAAGCAGGTACTTGAACACTTTTCCAGGTCTTTGCTTCGGTTGAGCTCAAGTATTCCTTCACCTTTTTTTTTTTCCAATTCAGAACCCGATCGTTCTGCACTCTCACCTCTTGACCGAAGCTCATTAAAGCTAATTGCTAATCTGGTCATGTGGAAACCCAGCAGCAACCGCAAACAATCTGCGGCCTTGACACAAAGTGTAAGTATCCGGGGCCTCAGGTTTCTATCTCCAGATGGGAGGTTTGCTCAGCTCAACGTAAATAAGGGTCAGACGGCTCAGGAAGGACAAAAGACGGCCATTAGTGAAGTAGCTGTCAGCAAAGAAAGGATAAGGGTGAAAACAGTGAAAGGAGAGATTGTTTGTTATTTAATTCTCCCTTCCTGAGGTCAGTGACATGGAGGCTTTTACTGGCTGCTGGAACCACTCTCCTGCAACACCCCATCTAATTGGTTAACGACATCTGATGTCATAACATGCCCCCTCTCTCTGAGCCAAACCCATCCTTCATTCCTCCCTCCATGTTGCTCTTTAGCATGTCTCAAAAAGCTCCATTCCTTTGTTCTTTGAACTCAGCCAGTCCTCCCCATTTATCTCACCCTTTTCTTAAAGGGGGATTGAAAAGAGAAAATGATGGTGAACAAATCTTTTCCTGATTTCTCTTTGTTGTCCCTGGTTTTGTATTTGAATAGGAAGAATATGTTTGCGTGTGTAGATGCTATTTATATTCCTCCCTGCAAGTGTTTTTTATGATAAAAGACAGAAGATAGAAGACATCAGAAAAGAAGACACAATGCATGGTGTGGGGAGAGGGCTTATAAAGTGTATGTGAGCTGTTGTCACACATAAATACGGTAACTCAAACATGCACATATGGTTGCAACTAAGTCATTATTTTTGATTCACCAATCTGTCAATTTTTGATAGATCTTTCATTTGATTTAATGTCTTAAAAAATTCCTGGAGTCCTTTCCTTGGAGTTCCTTGGAGAAATTCCTTTCCCACAGTCTTAGGTTACATCTAAAATTTTCTTCCCACCAGATACACAAAATCAAAAAATTTCATTTCAAATCATGTGAAAACAAAAAAGGAGCAAATCATCATATTTTTAAAAGTTTTGTATTTTTACTCGTTAAAATTATTGTTGGATGGATACATTTTCAGTCTTTCAACTCTTTTACAGACATTTTCACTTGTCATAGTAGGAAAAGCACAGTAGTTACTAATAAGAGCTGCTCTGTTCTAAGTCATGGGTCTTTATAGTGTGACAGTGAAGCAGCATGAACAATAAGAGGACTCTGAAATTGAAATTCATTCATTGTATTTTTTTTGCACCAGTGCTTTTCCTTCTGTGACATGTCAAAGAATGTACTCTGTAAAAGAAGCACCATAACTGTGGTTACATGTTTACATTAACTTTCCCACAAATCACACAAGTGCACTTAAATTGCAGACTGATTGGAAACTGCATTAAAGCACCTGTTAAAAGTTTGTATGAAAAAAAAATGTTTATGTTCACTGCGATGTCTTACACAACTCAAGCAAACTTAATTCTTTTTCATTTCAATTAATGAATCCGTGGAGAAGTAGTAGAAAACTAAAGGTGCAGAATAGGCTGCTAAAACAAAAAAAAAGATGTGTAATTAAGAAATTAAAACTTTCAAAAACTGCTGCTATGCTCCGTTAACTCTCTGCCTGTCTGTCAAACTCCAGCCTGGCCTTCAGTCCGTCCGTCTGTCTGTCTGTCTGTCTGGCTGGCTGTCTGTCTGTCTGGCCTTGAACCCCTGGACCAAAAATAACAACACACCGTCCGCCCTCTCATTGCTGCCTTCTCATATAGCCCATAAACTTAACAGCTCTCCACACCGCCTGCAAAGCCACTGTACACAGACATAAAGCACAAGCCAAGTCAGGAGCGCTGCGGCGGTGGTCTGTCTGTTGATCTGCTCGTAACATTTGCTCATCATCAAATACAATCATCCCTATACATGCAAGCGAACGTCTGTCAGCTCACTGAACCTTGTTCAAATTCCTGATTTAAGACTTCTGATGTTGCTTATCTCCCCCCTCCCTGAAAACCCAATTTCTGACCCCTCCTATACCCCCGGGGGGGGGGGGGGGGGGGGGGGACAGAAGCACTGACCCATATGTGGTATGTAGCATCAGAAATACATCTGAACCCCTCAAACCCAACACACAACCCCCCCAACAACAGAGAGAGAGAGAGAGAGAGAGACAGAGAGAGAGAGAGAGCCGGCGCTCTCCAAGGAAAAAAAAACCCAGCAGCAGACTCTACATGTCTCCATCCTGTAGAATGCATTGAGGCATGTGTTCATTCATTCAATTGCACGCACACACAGACAAAAGACAGACAGAAAAGGGAGTAATGGGCTTAGTGCAGCAGAGCTTCATGTGTGTCATAATCTTGTTATGATACTGTCCTAATCCTCCTCTAATCCACTGCTCTTCTGGAAAGATGAAATTGTGATTGCCCCTCTATCTGTCTCCATTACACAAGCGTCTTCTCTTTCAATGTATGGGCGCGTGTGTGTGTGTGTGTGTGTGTGTGTGTGTGTTGTGAGGTATTGCAGCTCTCCCTGGAATGTCAGCTATCGGCATGCTCTCAGTTTTTTCCCCCGCTGATCCCAGGGCTCTGGTTTTCATACAGTAAGTGTGTGTGTTTGTATAGCGTACGTACGACTCGGGGAAAACATCTCTCTCACAATGAAGAGGATGTTTCCTCTTCTTAGGCAGAGGTGACATTTAATGAATAGGAATAATGCACACACACACACACACACACACACACACACACACACACAGTTACAAACACACATTATCTCACACGCACAGCTCAGTGGAGCAGATGGCTGCTGTGTGTTTGTTTGCGCTCAGTTGATAATTCATATGCACAGTGGAAATTAACATACTAACAAGGTGCCTGTGCATATGGGTGTGAGTGTGTCACTCCATGATTACCACTGTGGTTGTGGGACAGAAGCTGAATCTGTGCCTGTTTGTGTGTGTATGTGTGTGTGTGTGTGTGTGTGTGTGTGTGTGTGTGTGTGTGTGTGTGTGTGTGTGTGTGTGTGTGTGTGTGTGTGTGTGTGTGTTGATGATGTAGGCTCCACTGAGTGACTGGGGCGTGAAGAGGCAACCCGCCTTCACTTAAAAGCGATGGCATCTTTACAACTCCTTCTCCCTCCAAGCTAAAAGAGGAGACACAGAAGGAGACAAAATAGAAAGATGGACGGAATAAGTTAAAAAAAAAGTCCCATAATAATGGTGGAAAGGTTAGACGTTACAGACACACAGAGAGAACAGAGGGATCAGGTGAAGACGAGAGGGGGAGAAAGAGGAGAAAGATGTTGGAAGATGATGAGAGGCAGTTCGGAGGGCAAATTTTTAAAAAAAAGAAGAAAAAAAAGGTGAAGATCCTGCAGAGTTTTGTAGACAGTGAGAGGAAGAAGAGAAGGAACCGTATACGTCTACAGCAGCATGAAAAGACTGCTCTGATTCCTCACATGCTCCGGGCAGAGATGGTCTTAAAAACATCGAAATGAACAAGGCTCAGTGTGTGTGTGTGTGTGTGTGTGTGTGTGTGTGTGTGTGTGTGTGTGTGTGTGTGTGTGTGTGTGTGTGTGTGTGTGTGTGTGTGTGTGTGTGCCTGCATGTTTGTGTATACTTGCCTTCAAGCCTTTTGGCCACTAATGGCCAGCAAAGTCTTTGTTCCTGAGCAACATGGTATGTTAATAGTGGTGCACACAAACACACACTCATGCACACACATGATAATTCAGCTTTTGAAAACAAGTCTTGCCTGTACTGCTGCCCTGTGTGATGCTTTGCATCTATGCATGTGTGTGTGTGTGTGTGTGTGTGTGTGTGTGTGTGTGTGTGTGTGTGTGTGTGTGTGTGTGTGTGTGTGTGTGTGTGTGTGTGTTTGCGTTTTTTGTGTGTGTATTTTTTTCATGTTACTTATCAGCTTCTTGTGTTTGATTGCAATTGCTGCTTGTCAGCCTCTTGCAGGTCATTGGCTAACAGTTGCCCAGGGAGACAACTCAGCAGGCTGTGATTGGCGGTTGATCCTAACACGGTCTGACAGCCTTGTTAGTGCAACCTGATTGGTCAATTAGTAACATCACTTTCTCTGAAATCCGCAGAGAGAAGGAGAGAGAGGAGGAGAAAACAGGAGTGATGTCAGTTGATTTACTCTGTGTTGATTGTGTTCAGTCAAATGCATGAGAGCAGCTCATCAAAAGAGGCACATTGTTGCTTTGTGTTTGTCTCACATTAAGTGGCGGAGATGGGGGTCAGTAGGGGAGAAGGTGTGGGGGTGTGGGGTGGAGGGGTGTTGAAGAGACAGATCCAATCTCTCCATAAATTATGAATGTGTTCTGGAGGGAAGCGTTCAATAAGCAAATGCCACATGGTACTGAGTCAAGGAATCCAACTGTGTGTGTCTGTGTGTGTGTGTCTGTGTGTGTGTGTGTGTGTGTGTGTGTGTGTGTGTGTGTGTGTGTGTGTGTGTGTGTGTGTGTGTGTGTGTGTGTGTGTGTGTGTGTGTGTGATGCACCCATCTGATTTGTTGCCTGAACTAACAACAAACAACAAATGTCGTGCAACACAAATGTGTTTTTTTGTTTGTTTGTTTGGATGCACCTTTAAGGTAAAAGTGGGCTCATTATTTCTGGGTTTTAAAGAAAAAAAAGACTCAATTAATTTATTGATAATCATGAGTTTAACATTAGCAAACTGAACTCCAGCACTGTAATGAAGCCTTTTAAAATTTACCTCAAGCAAGGCAGGTGTACTGTATTTTATCGCCATTATCCAAAGCTCTTCCTTAGAGGCGGCCTCTGCTGTGCTCATGTCTGGCTCATATTAATGCTGCTGGTAATAAAGTTGTGTTGTTTTGAAGGCCAGCGACGAAATCTTAATGGACTTGTTGAGCTTTGGAGGCGGCTGTCTTCGACTGGCTAATAAAGTTGCTTTATCGGGATGGCAGGCAGCGCACACGGCCTGCTGCGTTTAGAGACATGTCATGCTGTGTGTGAGTTAATAAAGTTATGTGTCTTTTGAATGGGTGTATTGCAGCTGCAGAGGGAGCTGCTGTGTGATGATAGCATTATAGGAGCCATTTGATTGTCAGTGCAATAGGCTTGAACCGAATGGCCCTCAGTATGACGAGGCAGGCCGGAGAGAACAGAGTGTTTCTCATTTGAGCTAGTTATCTTTTTCAGTGTGAACTGCTGTGTGTACAGTGATTTTTTTGTTTTATTTGTTTGTTTGTCTGCTATCAGGCATGATAGACAAACAGAGGAAGGTGAGACTACAGGCGACATGCACACCCCCATATACACACTGCTAAGAAAGTGGATGTTTGGTATGGTGGCGTCTGTGTCAGGTGGAGGGTCGACGCCTCGTCAGAGAGTCTGGGAGAGGAGATGGGAGATCTCACTATGTGACACCAGGCTTTATATATAGACACTGGAGAAGTAGAGATGGATCTAAAGGATCACCTCGGCCTCATAGGCTCCCTTTATGGGTGTCATGTAAGTTATACACTGTAAAAAAAACCGTACATTTTTACAGTAGTTTTCTGTTAATTTAAATTCATACAAAAATATACAAAATTACGGACTTTGTCTGTAAATTAATTGACCAAGTGTTTGGGTCACAAATTACATTTATTTTAAATTTTTTTCATATTTATTTCATACAAAACTGTGTAAAATTAAAGATATTTAATAATAATTTAATAATAATGTAAATTAAGAAGCCAACTGTTTTTTTTAAGAGAACGAATGGTTGTTTTTCTCTAAAAGCCCTAAATTAACAGAGATTAACCTGAAAGGTAGTTGTTTTCAATGTTGTTTTTGACATAATACATCTGTTATTCCACTGTTTAATGAACATTTATCAACAGTAATATACTGTAATTAATTTGGACTGTAAAATCTGTCCTGTATTTTTACAGTTTATTACGTGTAATTTGGTATTCTCATTGAGGTCAGGTCCTCGTTTTATAATAGAAGCTTGAAAACACAGGAAATAAGCAGACCTGTAAAACACAATGACAACAGCAACAGATTTAAGGTCAGAACCACTCAAATAACAAAATAATTCAAAAAGAGAGAGAGAAATTCCAGAAACCATGTCTTTCATGTCTTTCTGAAATAAAAAAAACACTTTTCAACACTTGACGCCTTTATTATTCAACAGGATAAAGAGGACATGAGAGGAGAGAAAACAATGCAATCTAAGCAATCTAAAATCTAAAAAGAGAACAAAAGCACGATGATGACAGGCCTGTCAGCTGTTTGCTCTTTTAAATACTGAGCACTCCTGCATTAACAAGATGATGATGAACATCTAAGGTCAAGTGATTATTTTATCATGAGGGATAATTGCATTAAGAAGAAAAGAAAAAAGAAAATTATTTTATTAAAGTGTCACACTCTGCTTACAACATTGTGCAAACAAGGGTAAAATATCACAGTTAAAAGTCCAGCCTCTTAAAGCTTATGAGACACAATAACACAATAAAAAAAAGATAAAATAGATCATAAAAGATAGAATATATACTGGGAGGTCAGTTGGGGAGATTGAACTGATTTTTTTCCTTCAGGCCACATGGAGAGAAGGTGAGAGCTACAGCAGCAGTAAAGCACAAACTCCTCTTTCACAAAGTAAAATTACTGTTTTATCAAAGAGCAAGAAAACAGTCCGATAAAACAACTTCAGGTTTCTGCCAGAAGGTAAAGTTTTTCATTTTTGAGATTTGGGTGGCCACAATGTGTTTTACTACATCTCCTGTCAGCAGCAGTACATTGCTTAGTATCTACACAGGTATTCCTGGGGGTATCCTGACAGCAGTCTATACTGCAGAGTTATACACTGACTATGGATAAGTACCAGATACTACATCAAGAAACCTGAACTATACATTCAAGGCACTTTGGAGGCTTTGAGAATATAAATTCAGAGATTAATACCATATTCTCAAAAAGGAAGGTCATCAAACTTGATGAATGTGATGTATTAAATCTGCCATTAATGATAAGGCCCAGTGCTCCGGGATACACTGTGTTTAACAGCTTGAGAGTATGCGGCATGCAGAGCTGCTTTTTGTGAATGTTCCCATTTTCTTTGGTATCTGCATGATAAACGAATTTTGAAAAATAACAAATTCACTCAAGCTGAGGCTCAATTGGTTGCAGAAGTTTATATGTGTGTGTTTGTGCACACGTGTACTTGTGTGTGTCTGTGTGTGTGTGTGTGTGTGTGTGCACTGTGCTCAGCGTGAGTGCGTGAATGAGAGTGAATGGTGAACGACAGGAACGCTGGCCCTCTATGGGAGATTAATGTGCTGATATGACAGTGATACATGGAGATGTTTACAGTAAACTGAGAGAGGGAGAGAGACTCGACCTCAAGGGTATTAAAGAAAGAAGGAAAGAGAGAGGGGAAGCGAAAGAATGACCCAAAGTTGCAGGATTTTTTTACTGAGACTCAGTTAAGCACAAAAACATTGGCAAAGTTAACATGAATGAATGCGGACAGTTCATCCATCTCTCCGTGTCTTTTCTCTGTCCACTCTATAATATCACCAGAGGAATGTACTTATTATGTGAGCTGACAATGCTCACTGACATGGTTGGCTCATGTTCAACACTTGTTCAAACGGCTAACATACACAACAACCAAGCACCCCCACCCCCGCCCCACCAATTCACCCCCGCACAAAGGTGCATGTGCACTTTCATCCTGCTCATCCAATCCCAGTGCAGCAGACAGTCCCTGCAGCGTTTTGTGAACTACTCCATGCTTGTGTTGCACAATGCAGAACAGACCACACTTAAATGCAAAGGCATGACAGTGGTAACCACGGGGCTACCGAGAAATGAAACTGTTTCCCTTCAGTAGCATTATGGACTCTTGAAGCTTTCCTCAGTTTATAACCAAGCCCCTTGTTGGACTGCATGAACTGCAGCAGGACCAGAAACTCTATCCTTTTCGGTGAATTGGTTTTACAGCAGCACACCACTCTGTGCAGCTCTGTTTACCCAAGCACAAATAGCGTATAATGTGATATTGGCTGGCTTTAGTAGACTTAGCACTGCTGTTCTTGATTTGTTGCAACTTTGTGGGAAAATTGTCTCGGAGCGGACTAAGCCCTTATTGTCTGCCCCTTTGTGTGTATTTGTGTGCGTGTGTGTGTGTGTGTGTGTGTGTGTGTGTGTGTGTGTGTGTGTGTGTGTATGTGTGTGTGTGTGTGTGAGCTGATAGATGAACTTGCAGTATGGTAAGCAGGGACATTCCCTGCTCTGTTCTCTTTCTGTGCCATGGAAACCAGACGGGAGGGCTATGGTGGCCCACAGGAGCCAAATGAGGCGGCAATAATGCAACGCTTAACCCCACATTGAAAAATGACTTCATTCTCTCATCAATAGAGCAGTTTCAAACGCCCCGCCACGCTTATGCATGCACACACACACACACACACACACACTCGCGTATAAACACACACAAACAAGCACATGTATATGTTTATCCCCCCCTGCCATACAATGTGACAATGTCGCTCTGTCCGCCCATCCGTATGTAAACATTTTATTGTACAGTAAATAATTCAAAAGCAGTTTTATTTTTCACATTTTGGAAGAAAATATATGATTTTTGGCTGTTTCCAGCGTGGAGTGTGCGACGCATACCTTTCAAATAATTTCGTATATCTTTGACAAATTGCGCATACACATCAACCGTATCCTGGAAAGGTGACCTTTTTCTATTTAGACATTTTTACAATTTTTATCTTTTGCATTCCCATGGCAATAACTTTTACCTTTTACCTACCTACTCTTAAGAAAATAGTTCCTTTTTTTGGGACAAACTCTACATAATGATTGCTTATTACAAATGATTATGATTTTTATTTTTGGTGTTTGACATTTTGGAGGGTCAGGGTCATTTTAAGATGCTCCTTTTTCTGTGTCCAGTGGCTCTTCGCTCACTTAGTGCTGCTATTGTATGTCATTCTTCCATTAGTGTATTAGTGTGTGTTTATTTCTGTGAGGGAGAGAGACTGAAGCACAGGGGCAGATTTTAGGTACACTGTAATATTATAAGTTGAACCTTGAGGGCAGTTAAGAGCTTTTAGAGAAAGAGCAACAGGGACTGATGACAGAATCGCAGCCATGCATGAATGAAAAACAAGAGAAGAGAAAGAGAAGAAGAGAGACTGGAGATGAGAGGGGAAGAGGACAGCAGAGGTTATAAAGGGGGAAAAGTCTTATTTGTATAGAACCAAGACAGAATAATAAACTCTGCAAGCAGGGATTTCCCTCCCTTGCTGTGTGTGTGTGTGTGTGTGTGTGTGTGTGTGTGTGTGTGTGTGTGTGTGTGTGTGTGTGTGTGTGTGTGTGTGTGTGTGTGTGTGTGTGTGTGTGTGTGTAATTACTGGTGTCTCTTAGCATCTGTATATTTACCTGAGAAGAGCAGGGTGTGTTTGTTTTCATGTACATGTTTGCTCGATAATGTGTACATGTGGTCTTGTGCAGTTTGTTTACATGTGTTTATTTCTTGTGTTTGTTTTGCATGTGTCCATTTTTGTGTGTGTCAGTGCTTGTGTGCACGTGTGTCTCGCTGCATGCTTTCCCTGGAGCAACCTCTTTATACTGTCTCCTCTGTAAGGGGCTCAAATTGAAAGCCTTTTGAAATTATAACCTAGAGATATGAATGGTTCTAAATAGAGTGAGAGAGCGAGTGAGACACATACAAAGAGAGAGAGAGAGAGAGATACAAATGGGTGATGAGCAGAGTAAATAGGGAGAACTTAATTCAATAAAGACGAAATGTGTAGGGGGAATAAAGTCATTATTGGTGGTGAGAATTCACTCCTTTATTTCCTCAGTAGAGAATTGTTCTCTTATTCACTGACTGTCTTCACTCTTTTATCTGTGAAAAGAGAAACTGGAGGGAGGAATGACGCAGAGAGGAAAATTAAAATAGATAAAAGATTACGGGCGATCGTGTGTGCAGGCAACAAAAGAGGACAAAGTGCAGAAGAAGTGAAAGAAAGAGGTTACAGGCTGGTGCGGTGGCTTGTTAACCTGTGTGATGGGTGACAATAGCTCAGTAGGACCTCTGCTCTCCCAGGCCTGTCTCAAGTGCTGCCTGTCACTAGTTAAGAGTGCTCTCTTTCTAGTCAGGCAGCTTGCTCCAGCACCTCACTATGGCCTCAACTGGGGCCTCCCAAGACCCCCGCGGTAAAAAGAAACAATGTCACAACACCAACCTCTCCAGTCTGCTACTGCCAGCCCCACTGAGACTGGCGCAATGAATATAACCAATGTGGTTAAAGTGGCATTATTTTCATTGGAAGTGGTCTGTGCTGTGTTCAAGTGCTGATCTTGTGTGTGTGTCTTTTTTTATACAAGCAGTCATTTCCATGTTGCACATCCTGAAGATCACCTGTCAATCAAGCAGTCTCAAGCCAGTATGGGGGCGTCTTTGCATTGCATTCCCTGTTGTTGCAGTTATAATTTCTATAAAGGTCAATAGAGCTGCATAGTTTTAGGACTGTGTGGGTTTTTTTCAGTGCAGGCAGATCTTTCAGAATGGCCAAAACCGTTCTGGAAATAATATTCCATGAAATGTAGCCTGTCCACGTTGCCCAGTGTCATCAAGTTGTGAACTTGGCAACTCTGCAGCGCACACTTTTTGTCTGTTGTTTTCCACGTCGGTTCCTCAAGTTATTCCAAGCTGTTGTTGCTGCTGGAAACATAAAATAGTGAGCAAGTGGACCTTTACTCTGGGGAAAAAAGTTATCTTACTTGCGAAAAAAAAAGAAATATTAAAAAACGTGACTTGGCAACATGGCAAGTCAGGTATTCAATATGATTGCTGTTTGAGTGCTTAAACGGTCGCTGAGTAACCAGCAACATAAATGGACGCCGCCTTGTTTGAAAAGATTTGAGTGATTCTGTGGTCTTCACCATTTTTCATGTCATGCTCAGGAAAAAGAATGGAACGGATTTTGAAGTCCACAGGCCCTGTCAGATCCACATGTTTTGTTTTGTTTGTTTTTTTATACATTTCATTTATTAGTTTATTTTGGAAGGACAAACGCTGATAGATCAAAATCAAATAAAAATGACATGACAGCAGTAGATGGTCTTATGCAAGATTTAGGCTGCTGCAAATGTAAACTAAAAGGGAATCTTTTTTGTTCCAGTGAAACCTAATATCCTCTGTCTCAAAAACCAGGACCAGACAGGAAATCACAACAATTTGGTGTCTTTAGAGGTGTGTGTGTGTGTGTGTGTGTGTGTGTGTGTGTGTGTGTGTGTGTGTGTGTGTGTGTGTGTGTGTGTGTGTGTGTGTGTGTGTGGTGATATTTTATTGCCCTGCTTAATGTAACGGACTTCAAGGAAACATGTGGGTCCTCCTTTTTTTTCACTGAAAGACGGGGAGAAGGACGGAGGAAGGAAGGGAAGGCGGTAGCAGAAGGAAGTGGATACATTTGGAAAAGGAAGTGGTATGAGAGAAGACTGAAAGGAAGGAAAGGAGAAAGGGAAGGGAGGGGAGGATGAGGTAAAAGGAAGGAAAGAGGCCAAGTGATATGGAGGGTAGTAAATGAAGACAAAAGAGAAGCAAGTAAATGCCAGCGCAATGAAGGCAGGAAAAATAGAACGTGATGGAAGAAGAAATATAGGAAGCAGGAAATATTGTGAGTGGGAAGGAAGAATGTAAGGGGATGAGGAGAAAGGAAATAGGCTCAGTTTCCCCATTATGTCATTGCATGGTGACTCATAATATGACGACATTCACTGCCACTAGATGTCGCAGTAGAGCTCCAGGCCCTTTCTTGCATTGTTGAAGGGAGTGAAAAAGTGATCCAGAATCCACATCCGAAGCCAGACGAGCCTCAAAATTTAACCAACAACAATTCCATGCAAGATCCACTCCTACACAAAATGTCATCATCATCCATCCATAACTGTTTGAGAAATCCTGCTCACAGCCAAACCAACGCCGGCAAAAACATTAAAAGGCAATGAAAGGAAAAAGAAGAGGAGGGAATGAAGACGGGCTGTGAGGAAGAAGGAAATGTCGGGACAGGAAAGAGAGAGGAAGGGAGGGAAACTGGTGTGTGTGTCTGTGTGGTGTATGTGGGTAGGTGGGTGGGTCGGTGTGTGTGTGTGTGTGTGTGTGTGTGTGTGTGCGTGTGTGTGTGTGTGTGTGTGTGTGTGTGTAGGGGTAAGAGGTCTATGTCTGTCTTCACCAGGATTAAGCTTCAGCCTTATTACAGTCTCATTACATCAGTCCACTTCTTCCATTACACACACACACATAGAATGCTGTGTGTGCGTGTGTGTGTGTGTGTGTGTGTGTGTGTGTGTGTGTGTGTGTGTGTGTGTGTGTGTGTGTGTGTGTGTGTGTGTGTGTGTGTGTTGCTAGTGGACAATTATATATACACACACACACATTTGCATTTAAAGCAGTCGTCTCAATCAGTCTCTTAGAGGTCAGGGCTGGAGCCCGGTATTCTGTTAATGTTAATCAGTTTTTGTATGGAAGTTTGCCTGTGTGTGTTTGTGTGTGTGTGTGTGTGTGTGTGTGTAGGTGTGTGTGTGTCACAGCTGTTCAGTGCATTACCAAATAACATGACACCCCTGGTGTACCCACAAGCATACACACACCCTGCTAATCTAATTTGGCTAACAGCAGCAGGCTTCAAAAAGCATTCCACTGTGTTTGTATTGTTGCTCACACGGCGCCCCCTACATCCCTTTCCCTGTCTGAAGTCACTCATCGAACTCGGACCTGCATATATTCTCTATATTTGGGACACAAACCTCATCATGGACATTGTGGCACGATGGGTCGTATTTCAAACAGACCGGCTCGTGTTGCGCTGTGGTTACTAAATGGAACAGTGGTATTGCTCAAGTCTGAATTCAGCCCTCAGCCCTGCTAGCTTAGAATTTCTCAACTTGTTCCGTGGAAATGCAACGTGCTGCACTAAAAGAGGCCCAGACTGGTGGGGATGTATAGCATGTGGTCTAACGCCTTGTGATAAAATGAAAAGAAGACAATATCGAAGTCACAAATTATACAATTAGGCTTCCAATTCCGATTTGTTGCCTATATCTGATTTTTTTTTGACCGCCTGCTTACATCTACTTTTAAAAGTGACCCATGAATGACATCTGCATTTAAACTGGTTAACACCTGGGGCAACATCCTGCAAGTGTAAACGTGGGTTTGACCTGGAAATGTTTAGGCTGAAACAGAAGTAAAAGCAGTGCTATTTACAACGAACACAGAGGCGTGTGACACAGGGATAATTATCCAAGCTGTTGCTTTCTGAAGCATTTTTAGAGGTGGTGCACCGGTGAAAAGAGAGACCTGTGTGGGCGGATGGCTCCGTCTGTGTCCACCTATGTTTACATCATTCGCCACCGTCGCATTTTCAATGACAGGGAATATCCCATCTGTCCACTTAGATGACAGACGCAAATACACATATCTGATTCATTTCAGATTTATTTCCACATGTGAATGAGGCCTGATTCCGATCTTAGAATATCCGATTCCATGTGCTTCTTTCCTGCTTACACGTTCATGATTGATATTCGAACTGTGCCACATGGGAGGAAAAAAATCAGGATTGGGTAACTTGAACCATGTAGTGTAAAGACAGCCTTAGACAATGAGACTGGAACCAGGAACATGATATAAATACAAGGGTTAAAGTGGATACTCAGCTGAAATGAGTATGATTAATATGAACTTTTAATGATGATGAGTATCAACCAAGAAAAATAAGTCAATATCTGTCAGCGACTCGTGATGAAGAAAAAATCCTTAGTTGTGTCCACAGGATTCTATGAAACTATTGGCAGGCGAGTTGCAGCTGAACTCCACTTCTTCTGCTGCTACGCTACACACAAACACACAGACACACACACACACAGACACACTCACTGTTGTCACACAACTGTCCTCTCTTCTTACATTTTCACATCGACTCGGTTTGTAATAATATCTTCAGTTACTTGGAGATCTTTGCTCATTCTGCCACGGTGCATTGGAGCCGTTACAGATTCTTCTGCCTGCTCCCACCAGAATTTTCCTCCAGTGCATCAGATGCATGCTACGTCTGTAGAATATCTTTTGACAAGCATACAGTCCATATTTCCATGTTGTCTCACCAACATTGGCTGTGGCTTTTTACAAAAATAATAAGATTAAAAAGAAACTAAAACTAAAGAGCTATCACACTTTCTTTCTTTATTTTTACTCATTTAATTTTTAATGATAATATTTGATCTTGTTATTGTTTCTTAACGTTAAACATTATATGATTTAGTAAGTCGTTGTTTCCTTTTTGAACATAAACAAATCCAATCACCAGTATTTCAGGTTTGAGTCTGTATTGATTACACTTATGTGTGATTATATGTGTGTGCTTCACATGTGAATTTCTGTGTGTGTCGACTGGCTGATGTCCAGGAGACTTTATGGTCAACAGTGTTTGTATTTAAGGCCCGTCTTTCCAACCCGCTGCTCATAGGAATGCAGAACACACACACATATATACACACACACAGTAACTTTACTCACTTCAACACATACCGTGTTTAATGCAACACACAAAAAGCCACAACAGCCAATCGAGAATGTGAACAAATAGTCCAGATTATGCCTGACTTCTCATACTCACTGTTGACCATGTGGATCTCAGCTTTTTTGTTTGCTGTCTATTTTTCTTTCCGCCTCTCTTTCGTCTCTTTCTCTGTCTCTGTCTTTCTCCTATCATTGTCAGACATTGTATTTATTTAGACACAGCTCAATAAGCATAAATTGCTCTTGGGCATGCCAGCAACTGTGTGTGTGTGTGCGTGTGCGTGTGTGTGTGTGTGTGTGTGTGTGTGTGTGTGTGTGTGTGTGTGTGTGTGTGTGTGTGCAGAGCGGACACTGGACAGATGGTGCAGGACAGCTGGTCCAGAGTGACAAGTGTGTGTGACCCGAGCCTCTACGGTGGTGAAAGAAAGAAAGAAAACATTGATGGAGAGAAACTATTTGAAGAGGAATATTTTAGCTAGCCTGTGATTGCCAGGAGCTGGCAAACAGAGGGGTCGGGGGGGCGGGGGGACTCTGGAGACATCTTGAATAGATTTGGAGAAAGAGGAAAAGGAGGAGGAGGTGAAGTAGTGATAAAAGAAAAGCTAAAACTATGCGTTGCTGCCCATATGATTTTTTATTTTTATTTTATAGTGCTTAAATTTCTTTCTAATAGCAAGAAATGGTGTTCTTCCATCTTCATGTCCCGTCCCCCCTCCCAACTCTCCCTCTGGTTTAAAAGCCTCGTGCAGGTGTTTGGTCAGATACTGTAAACGGTTGCAGTTCAGACGCCCGACATGAGCCGAGTAGCTGACTGACTGAATTCCTCATTTCCCTAAACAGGCCTGAGTAGACGATTGAGGAGAGGTTCATTCTCACACTGAGTTCAAGTGAGAGGCCTCGGGGGAGGAAACACTGTCTGTCTCTAACATACACACATACCCTAAGAGAGCCTGACGGGAGAAATGTGATCCGTCTGTGCATTTATTGAACCCATGCTGAACAGAACACCTCACTCTTCATCATTTTGTCTATAGGTCGCGGTCCACAGAAACACAAACTACAAATTATATTTATACATAGCATCAAATGCATTTTAAATTACTGAGTGGAATTTCCTATTATGTAAAAGAATAATGATGAAATTATATTAATCAACAAATCCGCCTGTGGATATTGAACATATCATTAAAAGTTAATGTATTTAATTAGTTTTCCTACAATATCCTGTTTTACAGTAGAAACTAAAACATGATTTTTTTTTTAAGTTTAGGGAGTTGGTTAAAAAGATTATATTCTTTATATTGAAGCAGGAGAACAACGTCTTTATTTTGAAATCACAATAAACCAATGTGCTTTTTTGCCTAAATGTAACCACTGAAGGGAATCTAGATGCAAACCCCAATGTTCAGCGTCAAAGTCCTGCACTTTTTTATAGCTTCCATCCCCCTAATCACCTCTACATGATTTGTATGCTGTACATAAATTTATCTATACATGAGAAAATGTTGCCTTGTCTGTCTGTCTGTCTCCTGTGTTCAAGTAAACTGGACATGTATGTATAACGAAGCCTTGGCAGCATGTCACTCTACGCTGCTGGGTAAACACAGGGGAGGAAAGACAAAACCACACACAGTCTAGAAGATGTGTGTGTGTGTGTGTGTGTGTGTGTGTGTGTGTGTGTGTGTGTGTGTGTGTGTGTGTGTGTGTGTGTGTGTGTGTGTGTGTGTGTGTGTGTGTGTGTGTGTGTGTGTGTGTGTGTGTGTGTGTGTGTAATTGTCTTGGTCTGTCTTGTCATGGTTTGTAAACTGTGAATAATGACACCAGGGTGAGTAAGTCATTACTACTCTAGCTCTCTGGCACTACACACACACACACACACACACACACACACACACACACACACACACAGGGACACACACATTTCATGCCTCTTTCCACTGATACACTACATAACTCCTCATTCCTGAGGTACAAACTCTCGACCACAAACTGTCAATCACGCTGCAAATGTTGTTAGAGGGGGGAAAATACTGGCCTCTTTATTTCACTGTTGTTCAATTGTTTCTGAACTGTTTAGTTGTTTTGATGTTGTCTGTGTTTGTTTTCCACATCGAGCCACACGAAGCAGCAGATGGGCCGTTAGCTTTTAATGAATTTAACAGCAGGAAGCAGACTAATAACGCACATCCAGGAATGAGGCCTGACATGTTCGCTGTCACTGTCGCCCTGCTCTCGCCCCAAAGTTAACCGTTCTACTTTTAATCGGTTGCTTCTGCTCCACTGAGGCAGACGGATGACAGATGGCTGGAAAGAATGAATGATTGATGCGTGAAAAGAATGATGGAATGATTGAGTGATCAGGAAAATAGTGTAGCAATTGATGGATGGGAAAAAATCTTCCGGGAGAAAAATAAATGGAAAAACTATCCATGAAAATGACAAAGGATTGTTGGGTGCCAGATTGATGCATTATCCTTCATTGAGGTTTTTTTTTTTCTGGTAAGACTTTTAGGTTTTAAAAAGAAAAGGAGGCAGACGAGACGGGAGGAGGCTGCTTCAGCTTATTGGGTCATGGAGTTTGTGGCAGATCAGGTCAAAGATCTTGGTGAAAAACTTTGTGACCTGGCAAGGGATATCCAGACTGAAGCACACACACACACACAAACCTAGACACACGTCCCCATGCAGTCACTTTCTATTTATCTATTCTATTTATTATTGTAAGGCAGGCAAACAGGAAAAGGATATGATGTCACAGACCAAGAGTTTGTGGCAAGTGAGTGGTCTGGCAACTCCAGCGGTGGTCATTTTAGCTCTGGTGGTGTGTCCGCGTCTGCATCTCTTGTGTGTTTTGGACGCTGTTCCAGGCATAGACTGCAATAAATTTGGTTATAGTGCTGAGCTGGTTTTAAAATTCTCACACACACACACACACACACACACACACACACACACATACACATACACACACAGCGCTGGGGTTATTGACTCCTAGAGATGGAGACAGCAGCGAGCAGTGAGTGAACACTTTGCTATTGGAATACGATTAATACTGTCTGGCTGATGGATTAGACTCATTACACAGGGAG